>CM057934.1:14837815-15014191 GCA_030141595.1 Chydorus sphaericus | reverse complement strand
ATTGCTTAGACTAGCTCTAAGCTAATATTTTGGGATTGCTTAGACTAGCTCTAAGCAAATATCCAAAATTGCTTAGACTAGCTCTAAGCTAATATTTGGGATTGCTTAGACTAGCTCTAAGCAAATATCCAAAATTGCTTAGACTAGCTCTAAGCTAATATTTGGGATTGCTTAGACTAGCTCTAAGCAAATATCCAAATTGCTTAGACTAGCTCTAAGCTAATATTTGGGATTGCTTAGACTAGCTCTAAGCTAATATTTGGGATTGCTTAGACTAGCTCTAAGCAAATATCCAAAATTGCTTAGACTAGCTCTAAGCTAATATTTGGGATTGCTTAGACTAGCTCTAAGCAAATATTTGGGATTGCTTAGACTAGCTCTAAGCTAATATTTGGGATTGCTTAGACTAGCTCTAAGCAAATATCCAAAATTGCTTAGACTAGCTCTAAGCAAATATCCAAAATTGCTTAGACTAGCTCTAAGCTAATATTTGGGATTGCTTAGACTAGCTCTAAGCAAATATCCAAAATTGCTTAGACTAGCTCTAAGCTAATATTTGGGATTGCTTAGACTAGCTCTAAGCAAATATCCAAAATTGCTTAGACTAGCTCTAAGCTAATATTTGGATTGCTTAGACTAGCTCTAAGCTAATATTTGGGATTGCTTAGACTAGCTCTAAGCAAATATCCAAAATTGCTTAGACTAGCTCTAAGCTAATATTTGGGATTGCTTAGAGTAGCTCTAAGCAAATATCCAAAATTGCTTAGACTAGCTCTAAGCTAATATTTGGGATTGCTTAGACTAGCTCTAAGCAAATATCCAAAATTGCTTAGACTAGCTCTAAGCTAATATTTGGGATTGCTTAGACTAGCTCTAAGCAAATATCCAAAATTGCTTAGACTAGCTCTAAGCTAATATTTGGTTTTGCTTAGACTACCTCTAAGCAAATATCCAAAATTGCTTAGACTAGCTCTAAGCTAATATTTGGGATTGCTTAGACTAGCTCTAAGCAAATATCCAAAATTGCTTAGACTAGCTCTAAGCAAATATTTGGGATTGCTTAGACTAGCTCTAAGCTAATATTTGGGATTGCTTAGACTAGCTCTAAGCAAATATCCAAAATTGCTTAGACTAGCTCTAAGCAAATATCCAAAATTGCTTAGACTAGCTCTAAGCTAATATTTGGGATTGCTTAGACTAGCTCTAAGCAAATATCCAAAATTGCTTAGACTAGCTCTAAGCTAATATTTGGGATTGCTTAGACTAGCTCTAAGCAAATATCCAAAATTGCTTAGACTAGCTCTAAGCTAATATTTGGGATTGCTTAGACTAGCTCTAAGCTAATATTTGGGATTGCTTAGACTAGCTCTAAGCAAATATCCAAAATTGCTTAGACTAGCTCTAAGCTAATATTTGGGATTGCTTAGACTAGCTCTAAGCAAATATCCAAAATTGCTTAGACTAGCTCTAAGCTAATATTTGGGATTGCTTAGACTAGCTCTAAGCAAATATCCAAAATTGCTTAGACTAGCTCTAAGCTAATATTTGGGATTGCTTAGACTAGCTCTAAGCAAATATCCAAAATTGCTTAGACTAGCTCTAAGCTAATATTTGGGATTGCTTAGACTAGCTCTAAGCAAATATCCAAAATTGCTTAGACTAGCTCTAAGCTAATATTTGGGATTGCTTAGACTAGCTCTAAGCAAATATCCAAAATTGCTTAGACTAGCTCTAAGCTAATATTTGGGATTGCTTAGACTAGCTCTAAGCAAATATCCAAAATTGCTTAGACTAGCTCTAAGCAAATATCCAAAATTGCTTAGACTAGCTCTAAGCAAATATCCAAAATTGCTTAGACTAGCTCTAAGCTAATATTTGGGATTGCTTAGACTAGCTCTAAGCAAATATCCAAAATTGCTTAGACTAGCTCTAAGCTAATATTTGGGATTGCTTAGACTAGCTCTAAGCAAATATCCAAAATTGCTTAGACTAGCTCTAAGCTAATATTTGGGATTGCTTAGACTAGCTCTAAGCAAATATCCAAAATTGCTTAGACTAGCTCTAAGCTAATATTTGGGATTGCTTAGACTAGCTCTAAGCTAATATTTGGGATTGCTTAGACTAGCTCTAAGCAAATATCCAAAATTGCTTAGACTAGCTCTAAGCTAATATTTGGGATTGCTTAGACTAGCTCTAAGCAAATATCCAAAATTGCTTAGACTAGCTCTAAGCTAATATTTGGGATTGCTTAGACTAGCTCTAAGCAAATATCCAAAATTGCTTAGACTAGCTCTAAGCTAATATTTGGGATTGCTTAGACTAGCTCTAAGCTAATATTTGGGATTGCTTAGACTAGCTCTAAGCTAATATTTGGGATTGCTTAGACTAGCTCTAAGCAAATATCCAAAATTGCTTAGACTAGCTCTAAGCTAATATTTGGGATTGCTTAGACTAGCTCTAAGCAAATATCCAAAATTGCTTAGACTAGCTCTAAGCTAATATTTGGGATTGCTTAGACTAGCTCTAAGCTAATATTTGGGATTGCTTAGACTAGCTCTAAGCAAATATCCAAAATTGCTTAGACTAGCTCTAAGCTAATATTTGGGATTGCTTAGACTAGCTCTAAGCAAATATCCAAAATTGCTTAGACTAGCTCTAAGCTAATATTTGGGATTGCTTAGACTAGCTCTAAGCAAATATCCAAAATTGCTTAGACTAGCTCTAAGCTAATATTTGGGATTGCTTAGACTAGCTCTAAGCTAATATTTGGGATTGCTTAGACTAGCTCTAAGCAAATATCCAAAATTGCTTAGACTAGCTCTAAGCAAATATCCAAAATTGCTTAGACTAGCTCTAAGCTAATATTTGGGATTGCTTAGACTAGCTCTAAGCAAATATCCAAAATTGCTTAGACTAGCTCTAAGCTAATATTTGGGATTGCTTAGACTAGCTCTAAGCTAATATTTGGGATTGCTTAGACTAGCTCTAAGCAAATATCCAAAATTGCTTAGACTAGCTCTAAGCTAATATTTGGGATTGCTTAGACTAGCTCTAAGCAAATATCCAAATTGCTTAGACTAGCTCTAAGCTAATATTTGGGATTGCTTAGACTAGCTCTAAGCTAATATTTGGGATTGCTTAGACTAGCTCTAAGCAAATATCCAAAATTGCTTAGACTAGCTCTAAGCTAATATTTGGGATTGCTTAGACTAGCTCTAAGCTAATATTTGGGATTGCTTAGACTAGCTCTAAGCTAATATTTGGGATTGCTTAGACTAGCTCTAAGCAAATATCCAAAATTGCTTAGACTAGCTCTAAGCTAATATTTGGGATTGCTTAGACTAGCTCTAAGCAAATATCCAAAATTGCTTAGACTAGCTCTAAGCTAATATTTGGGATTGCTTAGACTAGCTCTAAGCTAATATTTGGGATTGCTTAGACTAGCTCTAAGCAAATATCCAAAATTGCTTAGACTAGCTCTAAGCTAATATTTGGGATTGCTTAGACTAGCTCTAAGCAAATATCCAAAATTGCTTAGACTAGCTCTAAGCTAATATTTGGGATTGCTTAGACTAGCTCTAAGCTAATATTTGGGATTGCTTAGACTAGCTCTAAGCAAATATCCAAAATTGCTTAGACTAGCTCTAAGCTAATATTTGGGATTGCTTAGACTAGCTCTAAGCAAATATCCAAAATTGCTTAGACTAGCTCTAAGCTAATATTTGGGATTGCTTAGACTAGCTCTAAGCTAATATTTGGGATTGCTTAGACTAGCTCTAAGCAAATATCCAAAATTGCTTAGACTAGCTCTAAGCTAATATTTGGGATTGCTTAGACTAGCTCTAAGCAAATATCCAAAATTGCTTAGACTAGCTCTAAGCTAATATTTGGGATTGCTTAGACTAGCTCTAAGCAAATATCCAAAATTGCTTAGACTAGCTCTAAGCAAATATCCAAAATTGCTTAGACTAGCTCTAAGCTAATATTTGGGATTGCTTAGACTAGCTCTAAGCAAATATCCAAAATTGCTTAGACTAGCTCTAAGCTAATATTTGGGATTGCTTAGACTAGCTCTAAGCTAATATCCAAAATTGCTTAGACTAGCTCTAAGCTAATATTTGGGATTGCTTAGACTAGCTCTAAGCAAATATCCAAAATTGCTTAGACTAGCTCTAAGCTAATATTTGGGATTGCTTAGACTAGCTCTAAGCTAATATTTGGGATTGCTTAGACTAGCTCTAAGCAAATATCCAAAATTGCTTAGACTAGCTCTAAGCTAATATTTGGGATTGCTTAGACTAGCTCTAAGCAAATATCCAAAATTGCTTAGACTAGCTCTAAGCTAATATTTGGGATTGCTTAGACTAGCTCTAAGCTAATATTTGGGATTGCTTAGACTAGCTCTAAGCAAATATCCAAAATTGCTTAGACTAGCTCTAAGCTAATATTTGGGATTGCTTAGACTAGCTCTAAGCAATATTTGGGATTGCTTAGACTAGCTCTAAGCTAATATTTGGGATTGCTTAGACTAGCTCTAAGCAAATATCCAAAATTGCTTAGACTAGCTCTAAGCTAATATTTGGGATTGCTTAGACTAGCTCTAAGCAAATATCCAAAATTGCTTAGACTAGCTCTAAGCTAATATTTGGGATTGCTTAGACTAGCTCTAAGCTAATATTTGGATTGCTTAGACTAGCTCTAAGCAAATATCCAAAATTGCTTAGACTAGCTCTAAGCTAATATTTGGGATTGCTTAGACTAGCTCTAAGCAAATATCCAAAATTGCTTAGACTAGCTCTAAGCTAATATTGGGATTGCTTAGACTAGCTCTAAGCTAATATTTGGGATTGCTTAGACTAGCTCTAAGCAAATATCCAAAATTGCTTAGACTAGCTCTAAGCTAATATTTGGGATTGCTTAGACTAGCTCTAAGCAAATATCCAAAATTGCTTAGACTAGCTCTAAGCTAATATTTGGGATTGCTTAGACTAGCTCTAAGCTAATATTTGGGATTGCTTAGACTAGCTCTAAGCAAATATCCAAAATTGCTTAGACTAGCTCTAAGCTAATATTTGGGATTGCTTAGACTAGCTCTAAGCAAATATCCAAAATTGCTTAGACTAGCTCTAAGCTAATATTTGGGATTGCTTAGACTAGCTCTAAGCAAATATCCAAAATTGCTTAGACTAGCTCTAAGCAAATATCCAAAATTGCTTAGACTAGCTCTAAGCTAATATTTGGGATTGCTTAGACTAGCTCTAAGCAAATATCCAAAATTGCTTAGACTAGCTCTAAGCTAATATTTGGGATTGCTTAGACTAGCTCTAAGCAAATATCCAAAATTGCTTAGACTAGCTCTAAGCAAATATCCAAAATTGCTTAGACTAGCTCTAAGCTAATATTTGGGATTGCTTAGACTAGCTCTAAGCAAATATCCAAAATTGCTTAGACTAGCTCTAAGCTAATATTTGGGATTGCTTAGACTAGCTCTAAGCAAATATCCAATTGCTTAGACTAGCTCTAAGCTAATATTTGGGATTGCTTAGACTAGCTCTAAGCAAATATCCAAAATTGCTTAGACTAGCTCTAAGCTAATATTTGGGATTGCTTAGACTAGCTCTAAGCAAATATCCAAAATTGCTTAGACTAGCTCTAAGCTAATATTTGGGATTGCTTAGACTAGCTCTAAGCTAATATTTGGGATTGCTTAGACTAGCTCTAAGCAAATATCCAAAATTGCTTAGACTAGCTCTAAGCTAATATTTGGGATTGCTTAGACTAGCTCTAAGCAAATATCCAAAATTGCTTAGACTAGCTCTAAGCTAATATTTGGGATTGCTTAGACTAGCTCTAAGCTAATATTTGGGATTGCTTAGACTAGCTCTAAGCAAATATCCAAAATTGCTTAGACTAGCTCTAAGCTAATATTTGGGATTGCTTAGACTAGCTCTAAGCAAATATCCAAAATTGCTTAGACTAGCTCTAAGCTAATATTTGGGATTGCTTAGACTAGCTCTAAGCAAATATCCAAAATTGCTTAGACTAGCTCTAAGCTAATATTTGGGATTGCTTAGACTAGCTCTAAGCTAATATTTGGGATTGCTTAGACTAGCTCTAAGCAAATATCCAAAATTGCTTAGACTAGCTCTAAGCTAATATTTGGGATTGCTTAGACTAGCTCTAAGCAAATATCCAAAATTGCTTAGACTAGCTCTAAGCTAATATTTGGGATTGCTTAGACTAGCTCTAAGCTAATATTTGGGATTGCTTAGACTAGCTCTAAGCAAATATCCAAAATTGCTTAGACTAGCTCTAAGCTAATATTTGGGATTGCTTAGACTAGCTCTAAGCAAATATCCAAAATTGCTTAGACTAGCTCTAAGCTAATATTTGGGATTGCTTAGACTAGCTCTAAGCAAATATCCAAAATTGCTTAGACTAGCTCTAAGCTAATATTTGGGATTGCTTAGACTAGCTCTAAGCAAATATCCAAAATTGCTTAGACTAGCTCTAAGCTAATATTTGGGATTGCTTAGACTAGCTCTAAGCAAATATTTGGGATTGCTTAGACTAGCTCTAAGCAAATATCCAAAATTGCTTAGACTAGCTCTAAGCTAATATTTGGGATTGCTTAGACTAGCTCTAAGCTAATATTTGGGATTGCTTAGACTAGCTCTAAGCAAATATCCAAAATTGCTTAGACTAGCTCTAAGCTAATATTTGGGATTGCTTAGACTAGCTCTAAGCAAATATCCAAAATTGCTTAGACTAGCTCTAAGCAAATATCCAAAATTGCTTAGACTAGCTCTAAGCAAATATCCAAAATTGCTTAGACTAGCTCTAAGCTAATATTTGGGATTGCTTAGACTAGCTCTAAGCTAATATTTGGGATTGCTTAGACTAGCTCTAAGCAAATATCCAAAATTGCTTAGACTAGCTCTAAGCTAATATTTGGGATTGCTTAGACTAGCTCTAAGCAAATATCCAAAATTGCTTAGACTAGCTCTAAGCTAATATTTGGGATTGCTTAGACTAGCTCTAAGCAAATATCCAAAATTGCTTAGACTAGCTCTAAGCTAATATTTGGGATTGCTTAGACTAGCTCTAAGCTAATATTTGGGATTGCTTAGACTAGCTCTAAGCAAATATCCAAAATTGCTTAGACTAGCTCTAAGCTAATATTTGGGATTGCTTAGACTAGCTCTAAGCAAATATCCAAAATTGCTTAGACTAGCTCTAAGCTAATATTTGGGATTGCTTAGACTAGCTCTAAGCAAATATCCAAAATTGCTTAGACTAGCTCTAAGCTAATATTTGGGATTGCTTAGACTAGCTCTAAGCAAATATCCAAAATTGCTTAGACTAGCTCTAAGCTAATATTTGGGATTGCTTAGACTAGCTCTAAGCTAATATTTGGGATTGCTTAGACTAGCTCTAAGCAAATATCCAAAATTGCTTAGACTAGCTCTAAGCTAATATTTGGGATTGCTTAGACTAGCTCTAAGCAAATATCCAAAATTGCTTAGACTAGCTCTAAGCTAATATTTGGGATTGCTTAGACTAGCTCTAAGCTAATATTTGGGATTGCTTAGACTAGCTCTAAGCAAATATCCAAAATTGCTTAGACTAGCTCTAAGCTAATATTTGGGATTGCTTAGACTAGCTCTAAGCAAATATCCAAAATTGCTTAGACTAGCTCTAAGCTAATATTTGGGATTGCTTAGACTAGCTCTAAGCAAATATCCAAAATTGCTTAGACTAGCTCTAAGCTAATATTTGGGATTGCTTAGACTAGCTCTAAGCAAATATCCAAAATTGCTTAGACTAGCTCTAAGCTAATATTTGGGATTGCTTAGACTAGCTCTAAGCTAATATTTGGGATTGCTTAGACTAGCTCTAAGCAAATATCCAAAATTGCTTAGACTAGCTCTAAGCTAATATTTGGGATTGCTTAGACTAGCTCTAAGCAAATATCCAAAATTGCTTAGACTAGCTCTAAGCTAGTAATTGGGATTGCTTAGACTAGCTCTAAGCTAATATTTGGGATTGCTTAGACTAGCTCTAAGCAAATATCCAAAATTGCTTAGACTAGCTCTAAGCTAATATTTGGGATTGCTTAGACTAGCTCTAAGCAAATATCCAAAATTGCTTAGACTAGCTCTAAGCTAATATTTGGGATTGCTTAGACTAGCTCTAAGCTAATATTTGGGATTGCTTAGACTAGCTCTAAGCAAATATCCAAAATTGCTTAGACTAGCTCTAAGCTAATATTTGGGATTGCTTAGACTAGCTCTAAGCAAATATCCAAAATTGCTTAGACTAGCTCTAAGCTAATATTTGGGATTGCTTAGACTAGCTCTAAGCAAATATCCAAAATTGCTTAGACTAGCTCTAAGCTAATATTTGGGATTGCTTAGACTAGCTCTAAGCAAATATCCAAAATTGCTTAGACTAGCTCTAAGCTAATATTTGGGATTGCTTAGACTAGCTCTAAGCTAATATTTGGGATTGCTTAGACTAGCTCTAAGCAAATATCCAAAATTGCTTAGACTAGCTCTAAGCTAATATTTGGGATTGCTTAGACTAGCTCTAAGCAAATATCCAAAATTGCTTAGACTAGCTCTAAGCTAATATTTGGGATTGCTTAGACTAGCTCTAAGCAAATATCCAAAATTGCTTAGACTAGCTCTAAGCTAATATTTGGGATTGCTTAGACTAGCTCTAAGCTAATATTTGGGATTGCTTAGACTAGCTCTAAGCAAATATCCAAAATTGCTTAGACTAGCTCTAAGCTAATATTTGGGATTGCTTAGACTAGCTCTAAGCAAATATCCAAAATTGCTTAGACTAGCTCTAAGCTAATATTTGGGATTGCTTAGACTAGCTCTAAGCAAATATCCAAAATTGCTTAGACTAGCTCTAAGCTAATATTTGGGATTGCTTAGACTAGCTCTAAGCAAATATCCAAAATTGCTTAGACTAGCTCTAAGCTAATATTTGGGATTGCTTAGACTAGCTCTAAGCTAATATTTGGGATTGCTTAGACTAGCTCTAAGCAAATATCCAAAATTGCTTAGACTAGCTCTAAGCTAATATTTGGGATTGCTTAGACTAGCTCTAAGCAAATATCCAAAATTGCTTAGACTAGCTCTAAGCTAATATTTGGGATTGCTTAGACTAGCTCTAAGCAAATATCCAAAATTGCTTAGACTAGCTCTAAGCTAATATTTGGGATTGCTTAGACTAGCTCTAAGCAAATATCACAAATTGCTTAGACTAGCTCTAAGCTAATATTTGGGATTGCTTAGACTAGCTCTAAGCAAATATCCAAAATTGCTTAGACTAGCTCTAAGCTAATATTTGGGATTGCTTAGACTAGCTCTAAGCAAATATCCAAAATTGCTTAGACTAGCTCTAAGCTAATATTTGGGATTGCTTAGACTAGCTCTAAGCAAATATTTGGGATTGCTTAGACTAGCTCTAAGCAAATATCCAAAATTGCTTAGACTAGCTCTAAGCTAATATTTGGGATTGCTTAGACTAGCTCTAAGCAAATATCCAAAATTGCTTAGACTAGCTCTAAGCTAATATTTGGGATTGCTTAGACTAGCTCTAAGCAAATATCCAAAATTGCTTAGACTAGCTCTAAGCTAATATTTGGGATTGCTTAGACTAGCTCTAAGCTAATATTTGGGATTGCTTAGACTAGCTCTAAGCAAATATCCAAAATTGCTTAGACTAGCTCTAAGCTAATATTTGGGATTGCTTAGACTAGCTCTAAGCAAATATCCAAAATTGCTTAGACTAGCTCTAAGCTAATATTTGGGATTGCTTAGACTAGCTCTAAGCAAATATCCAAAATTGCTTAGACTAGCTCTAAGCTAATATTTGGGATTGCTTAGACTAGCTCTAAGCAAATATCCAAAATTGCTTAGACTAGCTCTAAGCTAATATTTGGGATTGCTTAGACTAGCTCTAAGCAAATATCCAAAATTGCTTAGACTAGCTCTAAGCTAATATTTGGGATTGCTTAGACTAGCTCTAAGCAAATATCCAAAATTGCTTAGACTAGCTCTAAGCTAATATTTGGGATTGCTTAGACTAGCTCTAAGCAAATATCCAAAATTGCTTAGACTAGCTCTAAGCTAATATTTGGGATTGCTTAGACTAGCTTTAAGCAAATATCACAAATTGCTTAGACTAGCTCTAAGCTAATATTTGGGATTGCTTAGACTAGCTCTAAGCAAATATCCAAAATTGCTTAGACTAGCTCTAAGCTAATATTTGGGATTGCTTAGACTAGCTCTAAGCAAATATCCAAAATTGCTTAGACTAGCTCTAAGCTAATATTTGGGATTGCTTAGACTAGCTCTAAGCAAATATTTGGGATTGCTTAGACTAGCTCTAAGCAAATATCCAAAATTGCTTAGACTAGCTCTAAGCTAATATTTGGGATTGCTTAGACTAGCTCTAAGCAAATATCCAAAATTGCTTAGACTAGCTCTAAGCTAATATTTGGGATTGCTTAGACTAGCTCTAAGCAAATATCCAAAATTGCTTAGACTAGCTCTAAGCTAATATTTGGGATTGCTTAGACTAGCTCTAAGCTAATATTTGGGATTGCTTAGACTAGCTCTAAGCAAATATCCAAAATTGCTTAGACTAGCTCTAAGCTAATATTTGGGATTGCTTAGACTAGCTCTAAGCAAATATCCAAAATTGCTTAGACTAGCTCTAAGCTAATATTTGGGATTGCTTAGACTAGCTCTAAGCAAATATCCAAAATTGCTTAGACTAGCTCTAAGCTAATATTTGGGATTGCTTAGACTAGCTCTAAGCAAATATCACAAATTGCTTAGACTAGCTCTAAGCTAATATTTGGGATTGCTTAGACTAGCTCTAAGCAAATATCCAAAATTGCTTAGACTAGCTCTAAGCTAATATTTGGGATTGCTTAGACTAGCTCTAAGCAAATATCCAAAATTGCTTAGACTAGCTCTAAGCTAATATTTGGGATTGCTTAGACTAGCTCTAAGCAAATATTTGGGATTGCTTAGACTAGCTCTAAGCAAATATCCAAAATTGCTTAGACTAGCTCTAAGCTAATATTTGGGATTGCTTAGACTAGCTCTAAGCAAATATCCAAAATTGCTTAGACTAGCTCTAAGCTAATATTTGGGATTGCTTAGACTAGCTCTAAGCAAATATCCAAAATTGCTTAGACTAGCTCTAAGCTAATATTTGGGATTGCTTAGACTAGCTCTAAGCTAATATTTGGGATTGCTTAGACTAGCTCTAAGCAAATATCCAAAATTGCTTAGACTAGCTCTAAGCTAATATTTGGGATTGCTTAGACTAGCTCTAAGCAAATATCCAAAATTGCTTAGACTAGCTCTAAGCTAATATTTGGGATTGCTTAGACTAGCTCTAAGCAAATATCCAAAATTGCTTAGACTAGCTCTAAGCTAATATTTGGGATTGCTTAGACTAGCTCTAAGCAAATATTTGGGATTGCTTAGACTAGCTCTAAGCAAATATCCAAAATTGCTTAGACTAGCTCTAAGCTAATATTTGGGATTGCTTAGACTAGCTCTAAGCTAATATTTGGGATTGCTTAGACTAGCTCTAAGCTAATATTTGGGATTGCTTAGACTAGCTCTAAGCTAATATTTGGGATTGATTAGACTAGCTCTAAGCTAATATTTGGGATTGCTTAGACTAGCTCTAAGCAAATATCCAAAATTGCTTAGACTAGCTCTAAGCTAATATTTGGGATTGCTTAGACTAGCTCTAAGCAAATATCCAAAATTGCTTAGACTAGCTCTAAGCTAATATTTGGGATTGCTTAGACTAGCTCTAAGCAAATATCCAAAATTGCTTAGACTAGCTCTAAGCTAATATTTGGGATTGCTTAGACTAGCTCTAAGCAAATATCCAAAATTGCTTAGACTAGCTCTAAGCTAATATTTGGGATTGCTTAGACTAGCTTTAAGCAAATATCACAAATTGCTTAGACTAGCTCTAAGCTAATATTTGGGATTGCTTAGACTAGCTCTAAGCAAATATCCAAAATTGCTTAGACTAGCTCTAAGCTAATATTTGGGATTGCTTAGACTAGCTCTAAGCAAATATCCAAAATTGCTTAGACTAGCTCTAAGCTAATATTTGGGATTGCTTAGACTAGCTCTAAGCAAATATTTGGGATTGCTTAGACTAGCTCTAAGCTAATATTTGGGATTGCTTAGACTAGCTCTAAGCTAATATTTGGATATTTGCTTAGACTAGCTCTAAGCTAATATTTGGGATTGCTTAGACTAGCTCTAAGCAAATATCCAAAATTGCTTAGACTAGCTCTAAGCTAATATTTGGGATTGCTTAGACTAGCTCTAAGCTAATATTTGGATATTTGCTTAGACTAGCTCTAAGCTAATATTTGGGATTGCTTAGACTAGCTCTAAGCAAATATCCAAAATTGCTTAGACTAGCTCTAAGCTAATATTTGGGATTGCTTAGACTAGCTCTAAGCAAATATCCAAAATTGCTTAGACTAGCTCTAAGCTAATATTTGGGATTGCTTAGACTAGCTCTAAGCAAATATCCAAAATTGCTTAGACTAGCTCTAAGCTAATATTTGGGATTGCTTAGACTAGCTCTAAGCAAATATTTGGGATTGCTTAGACTAGCTCTAAGCAAATATCCAAAATTGCTTAGACTAGCTCTAAGCTAATATTTGGGATTGCTTAGACTAGCTCTAAGCAAATATCCAAAATTGCTTAGACTAGCTCTAAGCTAATATTTGGGATTGCTTAGACTAGCTCTAAGCAAATATCCAAAATTGCTTAGACTAGCTCTAAGCTAATATTTGGGATTGCTTAGACTAGCTCTAAGCAAATATCCAAAATTGCTTAGACTAGCTCTAAGCTAATATTTGGGATTGCTTAGACTAGCTCTAAGCAAATATCCAAAATTGCTTAGACTAGCTCTAAGCTAATATTTGGGATTGCTTAGACTAGCTCTAAGCAAATATCCAAAATTGCTTAGACTAGCTCTAAGCTAATATTTGGGATTGCTTAGACTAGCTCTAAGCAAATATCCAAAATTGCTTAGACTAGCTCTAAGCTAATATTTGGGATTGCTTAGACTAGCTCTAAGCAAATATCCAAAATTGCTTAGACTAGCTCTAAGCTAATATTTGGGATTGCTTAGACTAGCTCTAAGCAAATATCCAAAATTGCTTAGACTAGCTCTAAGCTAATATTTGGGATTGCTTAGACTAGCTCTAAGCAAATATTTGGGATTGCTTAGACTAGCTCTAAGCAAATATCCAAAATTGCTTAGACTAGCTCTAAGCTAATATTTGGGATTGCTTAGACTAGCTCTAAGCAAATATCCAAAATTTGCTTTAGACTAGCTCTAAGCTAATATTTGGGATTGCTTAGACTAGCTCTAAGCAAATATCCAAAATTGCTTAGACTAGCTCTAAGCTAATATTTGGGATTGCTTAGACTGAGCTCTAAGCAAATAGTTGGGATTGCTTAGACTAGCTCTAAGCAAATATCCAAAATTGCTTAGACTAGCTCTGAGCTAATATTTGGGATTGCTTAGACTAGCTCTAAGCAAATATCCAAAATTGCTTAGACTAGCTCTAAGCAAATATCCAAAAATTGCTTAGACTAGCTCTCAGCTAATATTTGGGATTGCTTAGACTAGCTCCTAAGCAAATATCCAAAATTGCTTAGACTAGCTCTAAGCTAATATTTGGGATTGCTTAGACTAGCTCTAAGCTAATATTTGGGATTGCTTAGACTAGCTCTAAGCTAATATTTGGGATTGCTTAGACTAGCTCTAAGCAAATATCCAAAATTGCTTAGACTAGCTCTAAGCTAATATTTGGGATTGCTTAGACTAGCTCTAAGCAAATATCCAAAATTGCTTAGACTAGCTCTCAGCCTAATATTTGGGATTGCTTAGACTAGCTCTAAGCAAATATCCAAAAGTTGCTTAGACTAGCTCTAAGCTAATATTTGGGATTGCTTAGGCTAGCTCTAAGCAAATATTTGGGATTGCTTAGACTAGCTCTAAGCAAATATCCAAAATTGCTTAGACTAGCTCTAAGCTAATATTTGGGATTGCTTAGACTAGCTCTAAGCAAATATCCAAAATTGCTAAGACTAGCTCTAAGCAAATATCCAAAAATTGCTTAGACTAGCTCTCAGCTAATATTTGGGATTGCTTAGACTAGCTCTAAGCAAATATCCAAAATTGCTTAGACTAGCTCTAAGCTAATATTTGGGATTGCTTAGACTAGCTCTAAAGCAAATATTTGGGATTGCTTAGACTAGCTCTAAGCAAATATCCAGAAATTGCTTAGACTAGCTTCTAAGCTAATATTTGGGATTGCTTAGACTAGCTCTAAGCAAATATCCAAAATTGCTTAGACTAGCTCTAAGCTAATATTTGGGATTGCTTAGACTAGCTCTAAGCAAATATCCAAAATTGCTTAGACTAGCTCTAAGCTAATATTTTGGGATTGCTTAGACTAGCTGCTAAGCAAATATTTGGGATTGCTTAGACTAGCTCTAAGCAAATATCCAAAATTGCTTAGACTAGCTCTAAGCTAATATTTGGGATTGCTTAGACTAGCTCTAAGCAAATATCCAAAATTGCTTAGACTAGCTCTAAGCAAATATCCAAAATTGCTTAGACTAGCTCTCAGCTAATATTTGGGATTGCTAGACCTAGCTCTAAGCAAATATCCAAAATTGCTTAGACTAGCTCTAAGCTAATATTTGGGATTGCTTAGACTAGCTCTAAGCTAATATTTGGGATTGCTTAGACTAGCTCTAAGCTAATATTTGGGATTGCTTAGACTAGCTCTAAGCAAATATCCAAAATTGCTTAGACTAGCTCTAAGCTAATATGTGGGATTGCTTAGACTAGCTCTAAGCAAATATCCAAAGATTGCTTAGACTAAGCTCTCAGCTAATATTTGGGATTGCTTAGACTAGCTCTAAGCAAATATCCAAATTGCTTAGACTAGCTCTAAGCTAATATTTGGGATTGCTTAGGCTAGCTCTAAGCAAATATTTGGGATTGCTTAGACTAGCTCTAAGCAAATATCCAAAATTGCTTAGACTAGCTCTAAGCTAATATTTGGGATTGCTTAGACTAGCTCTAAGCAAATATCCAAAATTGCTAAGACTAGCTCTAAGCAAATATCCAAAATTGCTTAGACTAGCTCTCAGCTAATATTTGGGATTGCTTAGACTAGCTCTAAGCAAATATCCAAAATTGCTTAGACTAGCTCTCAGCTATATCCAAAATTGCTTAGACTAGCTCTAAGCTAATATTTGGGATTGCTTAGACTAGCTCTAAGCAAATATCCAAAATTGCTTAGACTAGCTCTAAGCTAATATTTGGGATTGCTTAGACTAGCTCTAAGCAAATATCCAAAATTGCTTAGACTAGCTCTAAGCTAATATTTGGGATTGCTTAGACTAGCTCTAAGCAAATATCCAAAATTGCTTAGACTAGCTCTCAGCTAATATTTGGGATTGCTTAGACTAGCTCTAAGCAAATATCCAAAATTGCTTAGACTAGCTCTAAGCTAATATTTGGGATTGCTTAGACTAGCTCTAAGCAAATATCCAAAATTGCTTAGACTAGCTCTAAGTTAATATTTGGGATTGCTTAGACTAGCTCTAAGCAAATATTTGGGATTGCTTAGACTAGCTCTAAGCAAATATCCAAAATTGCTTAGACTAGCTCTAAGCTAATATTTGGGATTGCTTAGACTAGCTCTAAGCAAATATCCAAAATTGCTTAGACTAAGCTCTAAGCTAATATTTGGGATTGCTTAGACTAGCTCTAAGCAAATATCCAAAATTGCTTAGACTAGCTCTAAGCTAATATTTGGGATTGCTTAGAGTAGCTCTAAGCAAATATCCAAAATTGCTTAGACTAGCTCTCAGCTAATATTTGGGATTGCTTAGACTAGCTCTAAGCAAATATCCAAAATTGCTTAGACTAGCTCTAAGCTAATATTTGGGATTGCTTAGACTAGCTCTAAGCAAATATCCAAAATTGCTTAGACTAGCTCTAAGCTAATATTTGGGATTGCTTAGACTAGCTCTAAGCAAATATCCAAAATTGCTTAGACTAGCTCTCAGCTAATATTTGGGATTGCTTAGACTAGCTCTAAGCAAATATCCAAAATTGCTTAGACTAGCTCTAAGCTAATATTTGGGATTGCTTAGACTAGCTCTAAGCAAATATTTGGGATTGCTTAGACTAGCTCTAAGCAAATATCCAAAATTGCTTAGACTAGCTCTAAGCTAATATTTGGGATTGCTTAGACTAGCTCTAAGCAAATATCCAAAATTGCTTAGACTAGCTCTAAGCTAATATTTGGGATTGCTTAGACTAGCTCTAAGCAAATATCCAAAATTGCTTAGACTAGCTCTAAGCTAATATTTGGGATTGCTTAGACTAGCTCTAAGCAAATATTTGGGATTGCTTAGACTAGCTCTAAGCAAATATCCAAAATTGCTTAGACTAGCTCTAAGCTAATATTTGGGATTGCTTAGACTAGCTCTAAGCAAATATCCAAAATTGCTTAGACTAGCTCTAAGCAAATATCCAAAATTGCTTAGACTAGCTCTCAGCTAATATTTGGGATTGCTTAGACTAGCTCTAAGCAAATATCCAAAATTGCTTAGACTAGCTCTAAGCTAATATTTGGGATTGCTTAGACTAGCTCTAAGCTAATATTTGGGATTGCTTAGACTAGCTCTAAGCTAATATTTGGGATTGCTTAGACTAGCTCTAAGCAAATATCCAAAATTGCTTAGACTAGCTCTAAGCTAATATTTGGGATTGCTTAGACTAGCTCTAAGCAAATATCCAAAATTGCTTAGACTAGCTCTCAGCTAATATTTGGGATTGCTTAGACTAGCTCTAAGCAAATATCCAAAATTGCTTAGACTAGCTCTAAGCTAATATTTGGGATTGCTTAGGCTAGCTCTAAGCAAATATTTGGGATTGCTTAGACTAGCTCTAAGCAAATATCCAAAATTGCTTAGACTAGCTCTAAGCTAATATTTGGGATTGCTTAGACTAGCTCTAAGCAAATATCCAAAATTGCTAAGACTAGCTCTAAGCAAATATCCAAAATTGCTTAGACTAGCTCTCAGCTAATATTTGGGATTGCTTAGACTAGCTCTAAGCAAATATCCAAAATTGCTTAGACTAGCTCTAAGCTAATATTTGGGATTGCTTAGACTAGCTCTAAGCAAATATTTGGGATTGCTTAGACTAGCTCTAAGCAAATATCCAAAATTGCTTAGACTAGCTCTAAGCTAATATTTGGGATTGCTTAGACTAGCTCTAAGCAAATATCCAAAATTGCTTAGACTAGCTCTAAGCTAATATTTGGGATTGCTTAGACTAGCTCTAAGCAAATATCCAAAATTGCTTAGACTAGCTCTAAGCTAATATTTGGGATTGCTTAGACTAGCTCTAAGCAAATATTTGGGATTGCTTAGACTAGCTCTAAGCAAATATCCAAAATTGCTTAGACTAGCTCTAAGCTAATATTTGGGATTGCTTAGACTAGCTCTAAGCAAATATCCAAAATTGCTTAGACTAGCTCTAAGCAAATATCCAAAATTGCTTAGACTAGCTCTCAGCTAATATTTGGGATTGCTTAGACTAGCTCTAAGCAAATATCCAAAATTGCTTAGACTAGCTCTAAGCTAATATTTGGGATTGCTTAGACTAGCTCTAAGCTAATATTTGGGATTGCTTAGACTAGCTCTAAGCTAATATTTGGGATTGCTTAGACTAGCTCTAAGCAAATATCCAAAATTGCTTAGACTAGCTCTAAGCTAATATTTGGGATTGCTTAGACTAGCTCTAAGCAAATATCCAAAATTGCTTAGACTAGCTCTCAGCTAATATTTGGGATTGCTTAGACTAGCTCTAAGCAAATATCCAAAATTGCTTAGACTAGCTCTAAGCTAATATTTGGGATTGCTTAGGCTAGCTCTAAGCAAATATTTGGGATTGCTTAGACTAGCTCTAAGCAAATATCCAAAATTGCTTAGACTAGCTCTAAGCTAATATTTGGGATTGCTTAGACTAGCTCTAAGCAAATATCCAAAATTGCTAAGACTAGCTCTAAGCAAATATCCAAAATTGCTTAGACTAGCTCTCAGCTAATATTTGGGATTGCTTAGACTAGCTCTAAGCAAATATCCAAAATTGCTTAGACTAGCTCTCAGCTAATATCCAAAATTGCTTAGACTAGCTCTAAGCTAATATTTGGGATTGCTTAGACTAGCTCTAAGCAAATATCCAAAATTGCTTAGACTAGCTCTAAGCTAATATTTGGGATTGCTTAGACTAGCTCTAAGCAAATATCCAAAATTGCTTAGACTAGCTCTAAGCTAATATTTGGGATTGCTTAGACTAGCTCTAAGCAAATATCCAAAATTGCTTAGACTAGCTCTCAGCTAATATTTGGGATTGCTTAGACTAGCTCTAAGCAAATATCCAAAATTGCTTAGACTAGCTCTAAGCTAATATTTGGGATTGCTTAGACTAGCTCTAAGCTAATATTTGGGATTGCTTAGACTAGCTCTAAGCTAATATTTGGGATTGCTTAGACTAGCTCTAAGCAAATATCCAAAATTGCTTAGACTAGCTCTAAGCTAATATTTGGGATTGCTTAGACTAGCTCTAAGCAAATATCCAAAATTGCTTAGACTAGCTCTAAGCTAATATTTGGGATTGCTTAGACTAGCTCTAAGCAAATATCCAAAATTGCTTAGACTAGCTCTAAGCTAATATTTGGGATTGCTTAGACTAGCTCTAAGCAAATATCCAAAATTGCTTAGACTAGCTCTAAGCTAATATTTGGGATTGCTTAGGCTAGCTCTAAGCAAATATTTGGGATTGCTTAGACTAGCTCTAAGCAAATATCCAAAATTGCTTAGACTAGCTCTAAGCTAATATTTGGGATTGCTTAGACTAGCTCTAAGCAAATATCCAAAATTGCTAAGACTAGCTCTAAGCAAATATCCAAAATTGCTTAGACTAGCTCTCAGCTAATATTTGGGATTGCTTAGACTAGCTCTAAGCAAATATCCAAAATTGCTTAGACTAGCTCTCAGCTAATATTTGGGATTGCTTAGACTAGCTCTAAGCAAATATCCAAATATTAGCTTAGACTAGCTCTAAGCAAATATCCAAATATTAGCTTAGACTAGCTCTAAGCAAATATCCAAAATTGCTTAGACTAGCTCTAAGCAAATATCCAAAATTGCTTAGACTAGCTCTAAGCTAATATTTGGGATTGCTTAGACTAGCTCTAAGCAAATATCCAAAATTGCTTAGACTAGCTCTAAGCTAATATTTGGGATTGCTTAGACTAGCTCTAAGCTAATATTTGGGATTGCTTAGACTAGCTCTAAGCTAATATTTGGGATTGCTTAGACTAGCTCTAAGCAAATATCCAAAATTGCTTAGACTAGCTCTAAGCTAATATTTGGGATTGCTTAGACTAGCTCTAAGCAAATATCCAAAATTGCTTAGACTAGCTCTAAGCAAATATCCAAAATTGCTTAGACTAGCTCTCAGCTAATATTTGGGATTGCTTAGCCTAGCTCTAAGCAAATATCCAAAATTGCTTAGACTAGCTCTCAGCTAATATTTGGGATTGCTTAGACTAGCTCTAAGCAAATATCCAAATATTAGCTTAGACTAGCTCTAAGCAAATATCCAAATATTAGCTTAGACTAGCTCTAAGCAAATATCCAAAATTGCTTAGACTAGCTCTAAGCAAATATCCAAAATTGCTTAGACTAGCTCTAAGCTAATATTTGGGATTGCTTAGACTAGCTCTAAGCAAATATCCAAAATTGCTTAGACTAGCTCTAAGCTAATATTTGGGATTGCTTAGACTAGCTCTAAGCAAATATCCAAAATTGCTTAGACTAGCTCTAAGCTAATATTTGGGATTGCTTAGACTAGCTCTAAGCAAATATCCAAAATTGCTTAGACTAGCTCTCAGCTAATATTTGGGATTGCTTAGACTAGCTCTAAGCAAATATCCAAAATTGCTTAGACTAGCTCTAAGCTAATATTTGGGATTGCTTAGGCTAGCTCTAAGCAAATATTTGGGATTGCTTAGACTAGCTCTAAGCAAATATCCAAAATTGCTTAGACTAGCTCTAAGCTAATATTTGGGATTGCTTAGACTAGCTCTAAGCAAATATCCAAAATTGCTAAGACTAGCTCTAAGCAAATATCCAAAATTGCTTAGACTAGCTCTCAGCTAATATTTGGGATTGCTTAGACTAGCTCTAAGCAAATATCCAAAATTGCTTAGACTAGCTCTCAGCTAATATTTGGGATTGCTTAGACTAGCTCTAAGCAAATATCCAAATATTAGCTTAGACTAGCTCTAAGCAAATATCCAAATATTAGCTTAGACTAGCTCTAAGCAAATATCCAAAATTGCTTAGACTAGCTCTAAGCAAATATCCAAAATTGCTTAGACTAGCTCTCAGCTAATATTTGGGATTGCTTAGACTAGCTCTAAGCAAATATCCAAAATTGCTTAGACTAGCTCTAAGCTAATATTTGGGATTGCTTAGACTAGCTCTAAGCAAATATCCAAAATTGCTTAGACTAGCTCTAAGCTAATATTTGGGATTGCTTAGACTAGCTCTAAGCAAATATCCAAAATTGCTTAGACTAGCTCTCAGCTAATATTTGGGATTGCTTAGACTAGCTCTAAGCAAATATCCAAAATTGCTTAGACTAGCTCTAAGCAAATATTTGGGATTGCTTAGGCTAGCTCTAAGCAAATATTTGGGATTGCTTAGACTAGCTCTAAGCAAATATCCAAAATTGCTTAGACTAGCTCTAAGCTAATATTTGGGATTGCTTAGACTAGCTCTAAGCAAATATCCAAAATTGCTAAGACTAGCTCTAAGCAAATATCCAAAATTGCTTAGACTAGCTCTCAGCTAATATTTGGGATTGCTTAGACTAGCTCTAAGCAAATATCCAAAATTGCTTAGACTAGCTCTCAGCTAATATTTGGGATTGCTTAGACTAGCTCTAAGCAAATATCCAAATATTAGCTTAGACTAGCTCTAAGCAAATATCCAAATATTAGCTTAGACTAGCTCTAAGCAAATATCCAAAATTGCTTAGACTAGCTCTAAGCAAATATCCAAAATTGCTTAGACTAGCTCTAAGCTTATATTTGGGATTGCTTAGACTAGCTCTAAGCAAATATCCAAAATTGCTTAGACTAGCTCTAAGCTAATATTTGGGATTGCTTAGACTAGCTCTAAGCAAATATCCAAAATTGCTTAGACTAGCTCTAAGCTAATATTTGGGATTGCTTAGGCTAGCTCTAAGCAAATATTTGGGATTGCTTAGACTAGCTCTAAGCAAATATCCAAAATTGCTTAGACTAGCTCTAAGCTAATATTTGGGATTGCTTAGACTAGCTCTAAGCAAATATCCAAAATTGCTTAGACTAGCTCTAAGCAAATATCCAAAATTGCTTAGACTAGCTCTCAGCTAATATTTGGGATTGCTTAGACTAGCTCTAAGCAAATATCCAAAATTGCTTAGACTAGCTCTAAGCTAATATTTGGGATTGCTTAGACTAGCTCTAAGCTAATATTTGGGATTGCTTAGACTAGCTCTAAGCTAATATTTGGGATTGCTTAGACTAGCTCTAAGCAAATATCCAAAATTGCTTAGACTAGCTCTAAGCTAATATTTGGGATTGCTTAGACTAGCTCTAAGCAAATATCCAAAATTGCTTAGACTAGCTCTCAGCTAATATTTGGGATTGCTTAGACTAGCTCTAAGCAAATATCCAAAATTGCTTAGACTAGCTCTAAGCTAATATTTGGGATTGCTTAGGCTAGCTCTAAGCAAATATTTGGGATTGCTTAGACTAGCTCTAAGCAAATATCCAAAATTGCTTAGACTAGCTCTAAGCTAATATTTGGGATTGCTTAGACTAGCTCTAAGCAAATATCCAAAATTGCTAAGACTAGCTCTAAGCAAATATCCAAAATTGCTTAGACTAGCTCTCAACTAATATTTGGGATTGCTTAGACTAGCTCTAAGCAAAAATCGAAAATTGCTTAGTGTGGCACTAAGCAAATATTTGGGATTGCTTAGACTAGCTCTAAGGAAATATCCAAAATTGCTTAGACTAGCTCTAAGCTAATATTTGGGATTGCTTAGACTAGCTCTAAGCAAAAATCGAAAATTGCTTAGTGTGGCACTAAGCAAATATTTGGGATTGCTTAGACTAGCTCTAAGCAAATATCCAAAATTGCTTAGACTAGCTCTAAGCAAATATCCAAAATTCTTTTGACTGGCTCTAAGCTAATATTTGGGATTGCTTAGACTAGCTCTAAGCAAAAATCAAAAATTGCTTAGTGTGGCACTAAGCAAATATTTGGGATTGCTTAGACTAGCTCTAAGCAAATTTCAAAAATTGCTTAGACTAGCTCTAAGCAAATATCCAAAATTGCTTAGACTAGTTCTAAACAAATATTTGGATATTTGCTTAGACTAGCTCTTAGCTAATATTTGGGATTGCTTAGACTAGCTCTAAGCAAATATCCAAAATTGCTTAGACTAGCTCTAAGCTAATATTTGGGATTGCTTAGACTAGCTCTAAGCAAATATCCAAAATTGCTTAGACTAGCTCTAAGCTAATATTTGGGATTGCTTAGACTAGCTCTAAGCAAATATCCAAAATTGCTTAGACTAGCTCTCAGCTAATATTTGGGATTGCTTAGACTAGCTCTAAGCAAAAATCGAAAATTGCTTAGTGTGGCACTAAGCAAATATTTGGGATTGCTTAGACTAGCTCTAAGCAAATATCCAAAATTGCTTAGACTAGCTCTAAGCTAATATTTGGGATTGCTTAGACTAGCTCTAAGCAAAAATCGAAAATTGCTTAGTGTGGCACTAAGCAAATATTTGGGATTGCTTAGACTAGCTCTAAGCAAATATCCAAAATTGCTTAGACTAGCTCTAAGCAAATATCCAAAATTCTTTTGACTAGCTCTAAGCTAATATTTGGGATTGCTTAGACTAGCTCTAAGCAAAAATCAAAAATTGCTTAGTGTGGCACTAAGCAAATATTTGGGATTGCTTAGACTAGCTCTAAGCAAATTTCCAAAATTGCTTAGACTAGCTCTAAGCAAATATCCAAAATTGCTTAGACTAGCTCTAAGCTAATATTTGGGATTGCTTAGACTAGCTCTAAGCAAATATCCTAAATTTCTTAGACTAGCTCTAAGCTAATATTTGGGATTGCTTAGACTAGCTCTAAGCAAATATTATAAGGCCTTTTAGGAATCCACGTTTCTCCAATTATGAGTATTTTGGAATCCACGTTTCTCCAACTATAAGGCTTTTTAGGAATCCACGTTACTCCAATTATGAGTATTTTGGAATCCACGTTTCTTCAATTATGAGTATTTTGGAATCCAAGTTTCTCCAATTATGAGTATTTTGGAATCCACGTTTCTCCAACTATAAGGCTTTTTAGGAATCCACGTTACTCCAATTATGAGTATTTTGGAATCCACGTTTCTCCAACTATAAGGCTTTTAGGAATCCACGTTACTTCAATTATGAGTATTTTGCAATCCACGTTTCTCCAACTATAAGGCTTTTTAGGAATCCACGTTACTTCCATTATGAGTATTTTGGAATCCACGTTTCTTCAATTATAAGTATTTTGGAATCCACGTTTCTCCAATTATAAGGCTTTTTAGGAATCCACGTTACTCCAATTATGAGTATTTTGGAATCCACGTTTCTCCAACTATGAGTATTTTGGAATCCACGTTTCTCCAACTATAAGGCTTTTAAGGAATTAACGTTACTCCAATTATGAGTATTTTGGAATCTACGTTTCTCCAACTATAAGGCTTTTTAGGAATCCATGTTACTCCAATTATGAGTGTTTTGGAATCCACATTTCTCCAATTACGAGTATTTTGGATTAGGAATCCATGTTACTCCAATTATGAGTGTTTTGGAATCCACGTTTCTCCAATTACGAGTATTTTGGATTAGGAATCCATGTTACTCCAATTATGAGTGTTTTGGAATCCACGTTTCTCCAATTAAGAGTATTTTGGAATCCACGTTTCTCCAACTATAAGGCTTTTTGGAATCCACGTTTCTCCAACTATAAGGCTTTTTGGAATCCACTTTTTCCAACTATAAGGCTTTTTAGGAATCCACGTTACTCCATTTATGAGTATTTTGGAATCCACGTTTCTCCAACTATAAGGCTTTTTAGGAATCAACGTTACTCCAATTATGAGTATTTTGGAATCCACGTTTCTCCAACTATAAGGCTTTTTTGGAATTTACGTTACTCCAATTATGAGTATTTTGGAATCCACGTTTCTCGAACTAAAAGGATTTTTAGGAATCCACGTTTCTCCAATTATGAGTATTTTGGAATCCACGTTTCTCCAACTATAAGGCTTTTTAGGAATCCACGTTACTCCAATTATGAGTATTTTGGAATCCACGTTTCTCCAATTATGAGTATTTTGGAATCCATGTTTCTAAAATTATGAGTATTTTGGAATCCACGTTTCTCCAACTATAAGGCTTTTTAGGAATAAACGTTACTCCAATTATGAGTGTTTTGGAATCCACGTTGCTCCAATTACGAGTATTTTGGAATCCACGTTTCTCCAACTATAAGGCTTTTTAGGAATCCACGTTACTCCAATTATGAGTATTTTGGATTCCACGTTTCTCCAACTATAAGGCTTTTTAGGAATCCAGGTTCCTCCAACTATAAGGCTTTTTAGGAATCCACGTTACTCCAATTATGAGTATTTTGGAATCCACGTTTCTCCAACTATAAGGCTTTTCACGTCTGCTACTGTGGCGGCTAGACGTGTCTCTTTCAGCTCTAAGTTTATTTACTTTCATTTAATTAGCAATATTGAATTTCTGTGGTTTCCATCTACCTGATTGTGATAGGAAGTCCACCGACCCTCAGTCAATCATTTTCGTGAGTTTAATTTAATTTACACCATCTTTTAGAATGCTCATAGTTTGACAGCTCTTGCCAGGCTGTGAGCGTCCTCCACCCCCATCACCCTGAGTCAGATCCTTGTTTTTGTTTGAGCTGCCTAGTTGGTCCATAGTCGGCAGTTGGGTCACCGACATAACATAACTGTGACAGTCGGTTGGTCTACAGCCAACAGTTGGTCCACTTTGCAGTGCTGTGTGAGTGAGTCCTCCTCTCTTACGTCATCTGCCTCTCTCTCTCTGTCGAGTCTGTCCAACTCCTGCGGCTACGTCCTCTCGTACTCGTTTGGGAAGTTCGGCACCGACCCTTTTCCTCCCTGTCAGCTCCACCATTCGATGGAATGGGGATGCCTGGTAATGGGCGAGGGAGTTCAGGAGGGGCAAGCAATCCTTCAGTGATGGCCGGCGCGAAGTGTAAGATCTCGGGTTGTCAAAACCAGCCCCGTAGTAGAAGAGACCCCTACTGCGAGTCATGTCGGCCGTCGGATGCAAAGCAGGCAGTCCCGGTGGACGATTTGAGTACGGCAATTAAGAAGAGAAGCTCTGAGGCTCTCTCTCCACATGAGGTTAATAGCAAGAAGAGCAGGAGGCCTTCTGACCTTCTAACGAGTAGAAACCTATTAGATCTAGCTAATCAGAAGGTAGAAGATATAGTCAAAGTTTTAGAGGAGGTGATGGCCGCTGAATTTGAGCTACTAGATAGTTATAACACATGTAAAGAGGAGGCAGAGTCCCTGGCTAAGCTGCTCGACGAGGAAAGAGCCCAGAGTGAAGAGAGAGAGGAGAACTATCGTCTCCTAAAGATTGCTATTGCAGATAAGGAGCTGGAACTTATTAAGTTGAGGACTCAGAGTCCCCAGCAGGTGTCCCGTCTTCAGGCTCCAGCAGTGCTGGTGGAGGATCAGGAGAGACCAAGTTATGCAGCAGCCGCAAGAAAGTTACCGAGTAACAATAAGGCAGTGCTCGTGACTAAGTTTGCTCCTAATTCCGATCTCAATTCAGTGAATAGGAAGTATTTTGACAGCCTTTTTAAGCTCAAAAGTGGTGGTCCGGCGGTCCAGAGCTTCAGGCGCTCAGACGATACATTCTTCCTTGAGTTCCCGACGATTGAGCAGCGGAATAAAGCACAGGCGATCGCGACAGAAGTAGCCACTCCATTCGAGAAAGTGTATGTCCCTGAGAGACAGTACCCGCTCTTAGTAAAGTTCACCGGCTTAGTGGATGTCGCCTTCCCTAGTTCATCAGATGTTAGATCAGTGGCAGAGGAAAAGGAGAAGAGCATAATCGAGAAGCTGTGTGTGGAGAATCAGAGATTCGCTGGGCAGTTGAGTTCACTCAGGGTCCTAAATCGCATTCACTGTTCCAGCACGGAGACTGACTCATACCTTGTCAGGTTGTGCCTTAAGTCTGCAGGGGCAAGAGAAGATGTGCTTCGTGGCTGTGTGTTATCACTAGATGGAGAGTTTCACAGAGTCGACAGGGTCGATCTAAATCGTGAAGTTAGGCGATGCACAAAATGTCAGAGCTATAAGCATGGAACGAAGAGTTGCAGGTCAGCTGTATATAGATGTGCAAGATGTGGAGAGAACCATCCTACCAAGAGCTGCCCACTAGCTGAGGGATCTCCTCCTTCGTGCTGCAACTGTTCAGAAGGAGGTCATAGTGCGGGAGACTTTTCCTGTAAAGCCCACCTGGCGGCAGTAGCCAGGCTCAAGGCCTCATCTTCAGATAGCACCTGATGCAGACGAGTTTTAATTCTTCATTTAGATGTATACAAGTAAACCTGCACCACTCCCGTACTGCTGCCCTACATCTTTCCCAACTTATTTTAGACCTAGAGGTAGATGTGATTCTGCTGCAGGAGCCCTATGCAACACGGAGCGATGATAGAGTCTCCGTAAAGTACGTCCCAGAGGGATATTCCCAATTTCACTCTCTCGATGATGGTCACGCATATGGAGCAGCAATTTTGGTTAGGACCAGCCTAGGAGCTGCTGTATCTGCCCAGAGACCGTCAAATGCATTCGTAGGAGTTAAGATTCAGTCTGGTTCATCCCATCTCTATTTTTTCTCAGCTTATTGTCGGTTCTCGCTTCCCAGTTCAGCCGTTCTTCTCGAAGATTTTTTCAAACCCATCCCATCAAGTGTGATGAAAGATTCAGTTTGGGCGGTCGATTGCAACGGCAAAAACAAACTTTGGAACAGCAGCACTACGAACAAGAAGGGTGCTGATGTAGAGAGCCTCTTACACTCCTCCTCCCTTTCGATTGATAACGTGGAGTCGAGGTTTCTTGACCATATCCCCCTTGGAACAGGCTTTGTAGACATAACGGCTTCAGGTGACGGCGTGAGGGTGGATTGCTGGCATTTTCCCAACATTCCGTCACTCTCTGATCATCCTTATATTATGTTCTGTGTTTCCAGCTCCAATCCCAGCCATCAACCATTTCGAGCTTCTGCCAACTCTTTCCCTGACCCTAGTCGCTGTGACATCGAGCATTTCAAAGAGCTTTTAGTGATGGAACTTGACCACCTGTCAGATGTTGCAGCTTCCTCACTGTCGACGAGTGACGGTGTAGATTCCTTTCTTTCTCTTCTGGTTGATAGAGTGAGAGATTGTGCTAGTAAATCTAAGAGAAGAGATATAGGACCACGGGCTCTGCCGACAATGCCTTGGTGGTCGGAGAGGCTTTGGACTTTAAGAAAAGAGCTATGGATGGCCTATAAGACCAGCATGAGCCACCCGACAATTGAGAATCGTAGATCTTACAGAACGTGCAAGGCAACATATCAGAGAGAGCTCAGAACGAGGAAGAGGTCAAGCTGGAGAAGTTTCTGCACCAAGAACTTGGGTGGAAACTTATTCGATGAGCTTGACAAGCTAGCCAATCCAAGGGCATCTCAAGACCTACCCTCCACCTTAGTCGTGGATAATGTGGTCCACACTGACCAATCTGAGATCCTTCAACAGCTTTCTCAGCACTTTTTTCCCCCAGAACCCCCCGATTCAGACGAGCATATTACGATGAGAACCTCAGTGTGTGCGAGCTTGGAGACGGCCCCTCCATTAAGTTTCGCACCCATATCCAGAGATGAGCTTGCCTCGCAAATGGAGACACTACGTCTCACAAGAACACCTGGAGTCGATGGTTTCCCTGCCGTTTGGCTACATCACAGTTTTACCCTGATTCAGAACCTCATTTTGTGCATATTTAATGCTTGTCTTTCCCTAAGTTATTTCCCTCAGAAGTGGAAGTGTGCCAAAGTTTTAATTCTTAGGAAGCCGAGTAAGGCTGATTATTCTCTCCCCAGTAGCTATCGCCCTATTAGTATACTAAGTGCGCTATCGAAGCTTTTTGAGAAGGTTATATTAGCTCGTCTCACCTTAATTGCCGATACCGAGTCATGGTTTAGTAACAACCAACATGGCTTCAGGAAAGGAAGATCCACAGAATCAGCAGCTCTTAACCTCACATCACGAATAGAAGAAAATAGAAGAAGAAGACTCGTCACATGCGCTCTTTTCCTAGATATCAAGAGCGCCTTCGATGCCGCATGGCATTCCGCGATTTTAAGAGGCCTCCTTGACAAGAACTGCCCTTTCTACCTGATTCTTATTATCTTCAGTTTCTTGTCAAATCGCTTGGCCTTCTTAGAGAGCAGGTTCGGATCGATTCTTTCACACCTTTTTCTCGGCTGCCCCCAAGGAAGCGTGCTTTCAGCATTTCTTTGGAACATCTTAGTAGAAGCCCTTTTGAGAATCTCGTTCAGCTTTAATTACTCGGTCATTGCCTATGCCGACGATCTAGTCCTGGTCTCTTGGAACAAAGAAGCAGATGTTGCAGCATCAAATCTACAAAAGATGTGTGACGCAGCAGTCAATTGGGGTTCAACTGTGAAGCTCAACTTCAATGCCCTGAAGACTTCATTCATCATCTTCTACAGGAAGAAGAACCTGCCTAGTTTCTCAATTAGCATCAACGGAACTATCATCAATCAGACATACTCGTGTATGTACTAAGGCCTATTAATAGATTCAAAGCTCAACTGGAGACCTCACATCGAGATGAAATGTATCGCAGCATCAAGAGCCTGGGCATGCATTCAACGGTGCGTTCGTCGGACATGGGGATTAACGAGAGACAAGCTCATTCTTCTATATAAAACCATCTTTTTACCCAAGATTCTCTACTGTTGCACTGTCTGGGCGAAAGCCGCTCAGAAGAAATCAGTAATCAATCTCCTAGTTTCGACACAGCGAAAGTGTGCCATCACCATCGCTCGGGTGTTTAAATCCACATCAGCTGAGGTGGCGAACGTCCTGGCCAACACCCCCCCACTAGATCTGAAGATCCGTGAAATCCTATTAAGCAAAGCACTCACACCCATGGCATCACTACTTCCACTCTCTAGTTTATCATTAGTCTCCGAAGAAAAAGAAGAGTTAGCTGCACGTCATCCCCCTCCAAGCAGATCACTCATCTCCTTCAGGAAGGAAGAAGTCAGAAGGTCCACTACAACTCGGTGGAACAACAGATGGGCGAACAGCAGCCAAGGAAGAATCACGCATCTATTCTTCCCGTCTGTAGAAAGTGCATCCTTCCTATCGGAGCAATCGGTTCCACATACCGTGATGCAGCTCCTGTCAGGTCATAGCGTACTGAACTATTTTCTACATAAAATAGGAAAGCTCTTTAGCCCGCTCTGTGAGTGTCGCACTGGAGATGAAGATACACACCACTTCCTACTCCTCTGTCCCTATTATGAGAACGACCGACAGCCCATGAGACTAGCAGTCTCAGAGATGAACCTTCCATGGCCACCTCCACTATCTGAAATCCCGAAATCAAAGCTTCTATGGAACACCTTTCTTCTTTTCATAAAGTCCACAAAAAGACTAAACCGGTGGGTACCGCAGAACGCGGACGGGCCGCCTGGCCAGGTCCATAACATTACATCATAAAGACAGTAGGTCCGACTTGTCGGTCCACAGTTGGTAGTTGGGTCACTGACATAACAGTTAGTTGGTCCACAACCGGCAGTTGGTCCACAATTTCAGGTCCTCAGTCTGTAGTTGGTCCGACCAGGCCGGCCCAATACAACAACTGGTCATACAAACTCAATGCCATACTACTCTATATTCTTATTGTCAAAGTAATCCGTATTTTATTATTATTTTATTTATTTAGTATCTCCCAGGATACTCCTCTGGATTAACCATGCCCCGCAAACGCAACAGCAAATATTCAAGATCGCAGAAAATCTACATACACACAAAGTATGAGTCGGATAACTCCATCGCCGAGAAAGTTAGCAAGCTGAATATCAAAACTCCCCTCGCCGGAGCTGCGCCGGCGACCCGACCTTCTGAACTAAAGAACAAGCAGCCTCCTTTCCCACCTTCAGCCCAATCAGTCACCGATGTGTGCACCGGAATAGAATTTATTATAGTAGATTAACACTGCACCCCTACCTCAACATACACTGTGGTTGATTCTGTGTATACTATGTCCCACAATACATCAGCGGCAACACTCGTCCTCGAGTATGCCTTCAAATTTAAAAAAAAAAAAAAAAAAAAAAAAGGCTTTTTAGGAATCCACGTTACTTCCATTATGAGTATTTTGGAATCCGCGATTCTCCAATTATGAGTATTTTGGAATCCATGTTACTCTAACTATAAGGCTTTTTAGGAATCCACGTTACTCCAATAATGAGTATTCCGGAATCCACGTTTCTCCAACTATAAGGCTTTTTAGGAATCCACGTTACTCCAGTTATGAGTATTTTGGAATCCACGTTTCTCCAACTATCAGGATTTTTAGGAATCTACGTTTCTCAAATTATGAGTATTTTGGAATCCAAGTTTCTCCAACTATAAGGCTTTTTAGGATTCCACGTTACTCCAATTATGAATATTTTGGAATCCACGTTTCTCCAACTATAAGGCTTTTTAGGAATCCGCGTTACTCAAATTATGAGTATTTTGGAATCCACGTTTCTCCAATTATGAGTATTTTGGAATCCACGTTTCTCCAACTATAAGGCTTTTTAGGAATCCACGTTTCTCCAATTACGAGTATTTTGGAATCCACGTTTCTCCAAATATGAGTATTTTGGAATCCAAGTTTCTCCAACTATAAGGCTTTTTAGGATTCCATGTTACTCCAACTATAAGGCTTTTTAGGAATCCACGTTTCTCCAATTACGAGTATTTTGGACTCCACGTTTCTCCAAATATGAGTATTTTGGAATCCAAGTTTCTCCAACTATAAGGCTTTTTAGGATTCCACGTTACTCCAGTTATGAATATTTTGGAATCCACATTTCTCCAAGTATAAGGCTTTTTAGGAATCCACGTTACTCCATTTATGAGTATTTTCGAATCCAAGTTTCTCCAATTATGAGTATTTTGGAATCCACGTTTCTCCAACTATAAGGCTTTTTAGGATTCCACGTTACTCCAATTATGAATATTTTGGAATCCACGTTTCTCCAACTATAAGGCTTTTTAGGAATCCGCGTTACTCAAATTATGAGTATTTTGGAATCCACGTTTCTCCAATTATGAGTATTTTGGAATCCAAGTTTCTCCAACTATAAGGCTTTTTAGGATTCCACGTTACTCCAATTATGAATATTTTGGAATCAACGTTACTCCAACTATAAGGCTTTTTAGGAATCCACGTTACTCCAATTATATTTTGGAATCCACGTTTCTCCAATTAAGAGTATTTTGGAATCCACGTTACTCCAAGTATAAGGCTTTTTAGGAATCCACGTTACTCCAATTACGAGTATTTTGGCCCTACGTTTCTCCAAATATGAGTATTTTGGAATCCACGTTTCTCAAATTATAAGGCTTTTTAGGAATCCACGTTACTTCAATTATGAGTATTTTGGAATCCACGCTGTACGTTTCTCCAACTATAAGGCTTTTTAGGAATCCACGTAACTCCAATTATGAGTATTTTGGAATCCACGTTTCTCCAACTATGAGTATTTTGGAATCCATGTTACGGGTGTGGGTAATTAGCGGGCAACGGGCTGCGGGCAGCGGGCGGGTAATTAGCGGACTTTATTAGCGGGCATTACTTTTTTTGTTGATGGGTAATTAGAGGGCATGTAAAAAGCGGGCTGGGTAATTAGCGGACTTTTTTAGCGGGCAACTTTTAATTTTTTCCGCTAATCGCACATGTATTGCGGACATTGCGGGATTTTAGTGGCAACTTTTATTTTTTTTGACGGCATAAAAAAATGTCTTTAGCGGGCATATTGCGGGCGATTGCGGGCATAAATTAAAGTTTTTAGCGGGCGACTTTTTTTTTAAATTGCGGGCATTTACTAGCAAAAAAAAGTTTTTTACAAATTTATTGTCAATCAAATGGAAAAAAGAAGGCATATTTTTTATAGAATCATAGAATCATAGAATCATAGAATTTTTGAAAATGGAAATGGCAAAAAGTGATGCAAACAGCTCACATAACTTTGGAAATAAGTTTTTTTGTTAAAAATTTTTGGTTCTATATTTGCTGGGGATGAAAATGCGCATATAATTTGAGGGTAAATTATATTTTGTAAATAATTTTTAGGTCATATTTTTGTGGGTTATGCAAAATGCTCATATATTTTAGAGAAATTCCTTTAGTTAAAAAATTGCGGACTTCTTTTTCGGCAAGAGCACTTTTGGCAAAAAAACTCAAAAACTTTTTTTAATGCCCGCAATGTATGTGCGATAGTTACCAAATAAAAAAACAGTTGTCCGCTAATTTTTTCATGTCCGCATATATATGGATTGTGGATAGAAAACAAGTTGTAAATAAGTTGCCCGCTAAAATCTTATTTGTTTAATGTCCGCAATATAATGTCACAATGTGTGACAGCAAAATAAAGATAAAAAGTTGCCCGCTAAATTTTTTTTTAATGCCCGCAACATATTTGGAAGGAAAACAAATAAAAACAAGTTGCCCGCTAAAAAAAAAATCCGCTAATTACCCCCCTTAGACAAACGGTTAACTGTGTGTGAAAATGTTGCCCGCTAAAATACTTTTTTTAAATGCCCGCAATATATTTGCAATGGACAGGAAATTAGAAATATTTTATAAACGCCCGCAATTTATGTGTAATGGACAGCCAATTAAAACAAATTGCCCGCTAAAAACTTTTTTTAATGACTGCAATATAAGCGTGTGATTGACAATAAATTAAAAAAAAACTTATAATAAATGCCCTCAATTATTTAAAAAGTTGCCCGCTAAAAACTTTTATTTATGTCCGCAATATATGTGTGACAGAAAAATATAAATAAAAAGTTGCCCGCTAATTTTTTTTGAATGCCCGTAATATATGTGGAAGGAAAGCAAATTTTTTAAAAGTTGCCCGCTAAAAAAGTCCGCTAATTACCCAGCCCGCTTTTTACATGCCCTCTAATTACCCATCAACAAAAAAAGTGATGCCCGCTAAAAAAGTCCGCTAATTACCCGCCCGCTACCCGCTGCCCGTTGCCCGCTAATTACCCACACCCCCATGTTACTCAACTATAAGGCTTTTTAGGAATCCACGTTACTCCATATATGAGTATTTTGGAATCCACGTTTCTTAAATTATGAGTATTTTAAAATCCACGTTTCTCCAACTATAAGGCTTTTTAGGAATCCACGTTACTCCAATTATGAGTATTTTGGAATCAATGTTACTCCAACTATAAGGCTTTTTAGGAATCCACGTTACTCCAATTATGAGTATTTTGGAATCCACGTTTCTCCAATTAAGAGTATTTTGGAATCCACGTTACTCCAATTATGAGTATTTTGGAATCCACGTTTCTCAAACTATAAGGCTTTTTAGGAATCCACGTTACTCCATTTATGAGTATTTTGGAATCCACGTTTCTCCAACTATAAGGCTTTTTAGGAATCCACGTTACTCCAATTATGAGTATTTCGGAATCCACGTTTCTCCAATTATGAGTATTTTGGAATCAACGTTTCTCCAACTATAAGGCTTTTTTAGGAATCCACGTTACTCCAATTATGATTGTTTTGGAATCCACGTTTCTCCAATTACGAGTATTTTGGAATGCATGTTACTCAACTATAAGGCTTTTTAGGAATCCACGTTACTCCATATATGAGTATTTTGGAATCCACGTTTCTTAAATTATGAGTATTTTAAAATCCACGTTTCTCCAACTATAAGGCTTTTTAGGAATCCACGTTACTCCAATTATGAGTATTTTGGAATCAATGTTACTCCAACTATAAGGCTTTTTAGGAATCCACGTTACTCCAATTATGAGTATTTTGGAATCAACGTTTCTCCAATTAAGAGTATTTTGGAATCCACGTTACTCCAATTATGAGTATTTTGGAATCCACGTTTCTCAAACTATAAGGCTTTTTAGGAATCCACGTTACTCCAATTATGATTGTTTTGGAATCCACGTTTCTCCAATTACGAGTATTTTGGAATCCATGTTACTCCAACTATAAGGCTTTTTTAGGAATCCACGTTCCTCCAACTATAAGGCTTTTTAGGAATCCACGTTTCTTCAATTATGAGTATTTTGGAATCCACGTTTCTCCAATTATGAGTATTTTTGAATCAACGTTACTCCAACTATAAGGCTTTTTAGGAATCCACGTTACTCCAATTATGAGTATTTTGGAATCCATGTTTCTCCAACTATAAGGTTTTTTTGGAATCCACATTTCTCCAATTATGAGTATTTTGGATTCCACGTTTTTCCAATTATAAGTATTTTGTAATAAACGTTACTACAACTATAAGGCTTTTTAGGAATCCACGTTACTCCAATTATGAGTATTTTGGAATCCACGTTCCTCCAACTATAAGGTTTTTTTAGGAATCCACGTTACTCCAATTATGAGTATTTTGGAATCCACGTTTCTCCAATTATGAGTATTTTGGAATCCATGTTACTCCAATTATGAGTATTTTGGAATCCACGTTTTTCCAAGTATAAGGCTTTTTAGGAATCCACGTTACTCCAATTATGAGTATTTTGGAATCCACGTTTCTCCAACTATAAGGCTTTTTAGGAATCCACATTTCTCAAATTATGAGTATTTTGTAATCCACGTTTCTCCAATTATGAGTATTTTGGAATCCACGTTACTCCACCTATAAGGCTTTTTTAGGAATCCACGTTACTCCAATTATGAGTATTTTGGAATCCACGTTTCTTCAAGTACACATAGATTTGATTACAATTCTAGTTAAGATTCTATACGTACACAAAGCCACAATGGAAATAGTAATTATAAATATATCGTACTAAATCAATAACTTCATGAATACTGGATTCACCATCACTTAGATAAAGAAAGAGAGTGAAGATAATCGAACATGCATCAAGCACACCTGACTATAAAAGAAGAGACATTGGGCTTAAAAGAGACTCACAAAAATAAATCAACTATGGACTTGACATTCACGAATCTTACATATTCAACGTGAGGCATGTGAATGAAAGATAAAATAGAAGAGAGTTGTCTGATTGAGCAAAGGTATAAGGATAGCTTCCTTCGATCCATTCTTCCCCGAAGCCGATGGATGCTGGATTCTAATATCGGCTGAGCCGGATTGGGGAAGACAAAGCTGATGGACGTGGAGCAGCACTAACTTACTGTTGTTATTTATGCTGATGAGGAACTTTGGCTGCTGCACGCTGAGAAGCGGCTATATCTTCATCGGTCTGGTAGGCTGCTTCTCTGTCGCACAACCATTCTCCAAAAATGTTGAGAGGATGGATTCCAGGTTTAATCAGGGTTCGACGTTCCGTATTCCCCGCTCGTCGTTCTTCAAGAACGAGATGATTCACGAGGGAGTCGATTATATTGTTGCTCCCCGTTTCTCCTACACGGCTGAGGTCGAAGAGCTATAATTCTTGTCCTGTTTCGTGGTGTTCATTGATGTAGGTGATGACTTCTAGCTAGTAGCTGGCTCAACCTTTTACTTGAGAGGTAGAACGTAGAAGATCTACGAGGGACAGAGTATGATGTAGAGGGGATCTGCGAGAGATGTTGAGAGAAATAGCTTTGCTGGTTTATCAGATTACAGCTCATTATGGTAGTAGTGATCCATTCAAAAATAAATAATAACTGCAGTAGAAAAAAAGATATTAGGAAAATATTATGATGAATAATGAATATAATAAAGAAAAAAATACTCACTTTGAATTTACAAAAAGTAGAACTATAAAAATGAAATGAACTACTGCAAAGGAAAAATGGGTACTCTTTTCTACTTTAATGACACCAGCACTAATGAACTGTTGATTTGAAAAATAATAAGAAAAATAATAATAATGAATACAGTGGGTGAATTTAAAATATTCAACACAATAACAAGATCCTACATTGCTATCTGTCAAAAAAAAACATTGTCTGCATTGATAACATTGTAGTCGATCTTGAGTGCCAACTTGTCATGATTTGCGATGTTCCATCCCTAAACACACAGGTTACAAGGGTTACAAGAGTTACAAGGGTTACAAGAGTTACAAGAGTTACAAGGGTTACAAGGGTTATAAACTGACAGACTTTGTAAAGAGATCGGGATCACCTCAGGAAGGAAAAGAGCTCGCAGCGCCACCACTGGGCACTTGAGAACCAGCTATGAATGTATGATGGTGCAGAAGAGGACCACAAGGTGGCGAAGCATCGATTCCCATCAAGAAGTGCCCCCTCCTCGGAATAGTAGGGATCGGCGAATCAGAAACGAGGAGAATAAAGGTTTTGAGACCCGCTCCAGAAGGGGGGAGAAAAGAAAGAGAATAAGACGATGAAGAACCTCCGGTATCGAATAAATTCGATCCCATCCGGGATAAACAATATACAAGCCTCGTATAATCCGCATTTGTAATTTGAATCAATCAATAAACAACATGGTCAAGTGACGTGATTTTTTTTGTGACGTGTGATTTTTGTTCGTGATCGTAGAGCGCTATATTATCCTTTCTTTCTTACGGACAACATATGCGTTGGTGGTATAGTGGTGAGCATTGTTGCCTTCCAAGCAATAGACCCGGGTTCGATTCCCGGCCAACGCAGTAATCATCCGCAATATATTTTGATTTAATATATTTAATCTAAAATTATTATTTTTTTTTTCAAATAGACTAACATTTATTTTTCTCAAATATTATCACTTTTTTCCCAACAAATTAATTTATGTAAAATTATTGATCTAATTATAGTAACTTCTGGACTAAAAGAACCCATACAACCATTTCTCCGCATTTCTCTTTAAGTGCACGGGTCTTGCTAAAAGTAAAGATACAGACCTAGTTTGTTTTCTGATTTTCCCCATTTTTACATTATCAAAAGGGATTCCGAGTTTCTCTTATTTATATTCCTCTTTCTGGAAGTTACATTCGCATGGGTTTAAAAAGTGAATCTTGATGAGAAATATCTAATTATTATTTCTTATTTTTCATTCAAAGTGGGATTTTCTTTTGTTTTGAGCTAACTAAAATCATATCTCGCAGTACTCCATGCACCCAATAAGGTGGCGTTGGGCACTATTGCTATTCCACTGCTGTGATTGGGGAGATTAGTGGGGAAAGCGTCGAAAAATTTCATCCGTTAATTGTTGGTGCCGCTCACCGCCGTCAAACTGTGATTCTGGCTGCCACTATCAAGGCAGAGACAGACAGTGGTTGCATCATATGACATAGAATAACACTTGTTATCTTTGTTGTTGAACAGGTGTTTCTCTCTAAGATACATCCAATCAGATATCCATGACATCGACTTCACCGACGACGATCCCGAAATCTTCGAAGTAAACCTCGACTATCTCTTTACTAACAACTCTTTGGATGGTGGCATGGTGCACCTAACTGAGCCATTCATTCATCAACCTATTAAAAATAGAAAAAGAAAACATCACATTTTCATAATTTAAAGTAACATGGCCCATGTTTTCTAGAAATTGAATCTAAGGCTTCAAAAACGGAAGATTATGAATCATATGAATCATATGAATAAGAATATTTTCTCGGAGGCCTTGGCCAACATCGAAGGAGAAAGACAGTTCATTGAAAAGGTTCTTTCACAGTAGGACTTCTTTAAATCAAAAGGATTACGTTAGAAATCGTTGATTAAAAATTACACTATTTTATTTTCATATATTTAAAGAAAGAAATGTACTTAAACTTTTATTTTACTATTTTTATTTCATTAAATAGTTTTTACGATCAATCAATGAGAGTTAAGACTAATTAAACCAAAAATACCTATTTTCTACGACTGGAAACGTTAGATTTTCAGCTCATAATTGGTACTAGCAATTAATGAATAAAAAAATTGAATTAATTAATTTCACGGCTGAAAAAATAACGAATTATATTGGATAAAAGTGTTTATCAGATAATTTTTTTATATACTGAACGGCATTGAAAAATATAACAGAATTTATATTAGAAATGACGGGTCTATAAGATTTTACGTCAATGAGAACCTAAAAATTGATACATATTTTAATGTAACACTACCACAGTTACAAGAATAGTAATAAAATCGAATAATATTCATTGAGGGACATCAATCCAGATTATTGTCTAGCTAGACCATCTATACATATCACTTTGAATACTTTTAGATATGGGATGTTGAAAGAGCACTTAAAGGACGCATTTATTGTCGCTGTACCGGTTACCGGCCCTTCCCTGTCGTCTAATGCCGAGTTAAAGTTCCATTTGAAAGGAAATATGTGGAGTAAGAATATTACGTAAAAGCTAATAAGTTCAGAAATATTATAAGCAATATTTTAATGCAAAAAAAAGAATACCGGACGAATGGTGAACGCTAATGCCTTCCGGATAATAGGGAACATCTGTTTTCGACAGGTACCCCTGGATCTACTTGTTAAAATTTCAAGATAATTTGGAAACGGAATGAAACAACGTGTATTACCCGAAAATACTAGAACTAATAGCTTTTATCGACTTATACTACATCTTGGATCCGATTCCATCAAAGAATAGTGATTACTGGTCCGGTTCGATTTTGGCTAAATATTTTGCAAAACTGGGATGAAAGCCTTCATTTGGGACCATATAAATTTTGCTGATTAGGTAAAAGATTCAAGTAATTCGTAACTCTGAAACTCTCAAAGAATACGAACACAGAATACAAAGCAGACACCTGGATTCGAACCAGAGAATTTATGTTATGAGTCAGATGCTCTACCACTGAGCTATATCTGCATATTATAGGTGTGTTAAGAAAATAAAATCATGAAAGGGATAAAAAAGATATACGTTGGCTAGCTGAAGCCGGGGGAATAAGTTACAATAAGAGCATTCAGAACCGCAATGACTTAAACTTTACCTACAGCAATTGTGCCTGATGGGATCGAATTTATTTTGATACAAAAGGTTATTTAACGTCTTGCTTATTCCTCTTCTTTTCTTAGCCCCTTCTGAAGCGAGGCTGAAAACCCTTGAAGCTTATTCCGCCTAAGAAAGTGGTGACGAGCACGATCAGTCAGCTGTGGAAGAAAGCAAGGAGCAAGGAGAGGACGAATCGGCAAGATGCTATATAGAAAGTGGATCGATCGTGGTGTCGGAGAGAAGCTCAAAGACAAAGCTGTGGAAAGCCGGAAGCGGAATCTCTATCGATACCCATCGTATCCCGCTTCACCTGTGAAAAGTTGAGCTCCTTAAGTTGAGCTAGAATAACTGGGCTGAAGCTCTTCAATTTTACCAGAAGAACAACATGTATTTGCAAATGAACCTCGATGCAGAAGAAATTGGAAAGATTTCTAACTATATTAAGGCGTCATACGTCAATACTTAAACATAATTACTTTATTAAGTTCAACCACAGTTCCACTAAAATAAAAAATTGATGAAGATAAAAGAATTCTTCAAGGGCTTTTTATTTGACCCTCGATATAATAATACCATAAAGGAAAAATATATATTATTTGCAGATATTAAACCAACCGAATCAGTAACGAGACTGTTTTTGCTTGCATCGCTGTCATCTCTGAAAGGATGCTTGTTGATGAACGCCGTTATCGATATCGTTAGTTGGTTAAAAGGTAACGCCATTACCGATATCGTTGTAGAATTAAAAAAGTAACGGCGTTACCGATATTCGTTACTTTTCCCGTTATTTTTAAATAATGTTTAACCTCCAACATCGAATTCCTCTTTTAAAATTGTGCATTATGACTAAAAAACTAGAAGGAGAAATAATCAGTTAAGAAGAAGTTAATTGATTTTTTTACTTAAAAAATACTCGAAGTTCGATATGCCTGCGTCACTCAACATGGTTCGGGTTCCAGAAAATACACTACCATAAGAAATCGTGTTCATATAGCCTACAATATAAATATGTTGCGTATAATTTTCTTCTGGAATATCTTCGTACATTATTCAAATAACTGTAGTTTATTTATTCCATGTATGGTGATAGACTGATAGTAGCATAATTGTACACATAGCTTTAGTTTTCAGCAAGACATGGGCTATTAGGGTTCATCACGATTAATACAATGATCAGTCTTGGCGTTGACATCAGCTACGTTCCTTATAAAGAGTTTAACGAAGTCGATCAGGTTGTAATTATTGCAAATGGAATACACTATAATAGGTTAATTTATGAAGTGGAAAATTTATAAAGTGTCAAATCGAATAGTCCTTGACGTTGCGACATATAAATATATGACATGAAATCTTCCAGCAACTGTTGAGTCCTTACCTGTGTATTTATAACAAGTAAATGGTTGAAGTTGAAATTTGTTATAGAAGTTAATTATACGGTAAGATGAAGCTTTAAAAAATCACACTTGGCTCATAGTTTCCAGTTGATCCGTTTTACGTTATTGTACGCACATTGGAGTGTCAACTTTCTCGCACTTCCATCTACAGGAGCCTCGTAAACTATACTTTCAATCTGAATGAATCAATAAACAATATTTAAGCCTCCCATAAGCCGTATTTGTAATCTGAATCAATCAATATCTTAACTATATAATCAAGTATATAGTTAACGTATAATATATGACATGTTAACGTTACATGTTAACGTATAATATATGACATGAAATCTTCCAGCAACTGTTGAGTCCTAAACCTGCCTAAACTGTATAATTCTAAAAATTAAATTATTAAAGAAGAATTTTTACAATACGATAAAGCTTAAACAATCACATTTATTAGCTCATATTTTCCAGTTGACCCGCATCACGTTAGTATACGTCATTGAAGTGTCAACTTTCTCGCACCTCCTTCTACAGGAGCCTCGTAAACTATATTTGCAATCTGAATGAATCAATAAATAATATATGAGTCTCGTATAAGCCGTCATTGTAATTTGAATCAATCAATGAACAACATGTCGAGTGACGTGATTTTTGTTCATGGTCGTAGAGCGCTATATTATCCTTTCTTTCTTCCTGTAATCATATGCGTTGGTGGTATAGTGGTTAGCATTGTTGCCTTCCAAGCAATAGACCCGGGTTCGATTCCCGGCTAACGCAGTCATCATCCGCAATATATTTTGATTTAATATATTAAATCTAAAATTTATTCTTAAAAAAAAATAGACTAACATTTATTTTTCTCAAATATTATCACTTTTTTTTGTTCTTTTTTTAAGTTTGGTATTCCTTCAAAAATAACCGACTTAACCATCGTTCCAATGACCGTGTAACTGTTTATCCACAGTTTTAATTCAAAAGATCATTTCTTTTGTACGTTGCAATCATACCTTTTTTTGTTCGAATACATATAAAATAGTAACCCTGGCTTGTTCTAACAGTACATCTCTCATATTAGCATGAAATCCCAGATCACAAAACCAACTCTTACTCCCTCCGAGTCCGACAAATTCTTGAATTTCGAAGTTACTATCAATTTCCGCAGTGCTGAACCACTCAAATATTCTTCCTCGGCCAACGATCAGCCTTCAAAGAAGATCCGTGAACGAAAAGGAAGCGAAACCCGGCAACGGAAATCCCAACTTATTGAAGATGTACCAATCGAAAAGAATGGTTCATCCAAAGTTGAAAAGCAGGTTGTTCCTAAACCAGTAAAGATTAGAACATCTACTAATCAACCAAAAGTAGAGTCAAAGTCGGAAAAGAAGCCTCAGTCTGAAAAGGAAAAGAAACCCAAAGAACGAACTACAAAGAGATCAGAAGAGCTAGCAATCCATAATGAGCCAGTGGTCGAGACTCCTGAAGTACTGGCTAAAGAGGACGCCAAAGCTGCCCCAACAAAGAAGCTTGGAAAGGTGGAGCCCATTCAATCAAGAAGTCCTTCTCCACCAAGGAAATCAGGCAAAACGAAAAGAGAGAAACCTAATGTTGTCGAACCTGAACCGGTGACCGAAGCTCAAGATCGAATCGAAGCTCAGCCATCAGAATCACCGAAGAGTGTCGATAAGAACCGAATCAGCAAAAGAAGAACAGTCCCTTCCCCAACCGAGAGCGTCTATGAGTCGTCGGAAGCGGAATGTTTTCCTGATGAAGTGGAGGAAACCTGTTCAGAAGTGGAGCTACAAGATTGCTCTGCTAAATTGGTTTCATCAGCAGCTGGCAAGATGAGCTTTGTGATGCTTGGAATCGACCTGGAAGCAATGACCGTTCAAGTCTTTCCCTGTCCGACCGACAAGAAGAATGAACTTTTAGGCCGCAACTCTAGCTCGCCGCGCTCTTAACTAATAGATGTCAATGAAGTAATAATGCAAGAATTAATACCTAAATACAAATGAATTCAAGGGAAAAAAGGAATAATTGAATATATTTATATATATATATTTGCGCATTATTAAAAAATATACGGTGAATTTGAAACTAATAAAATTATAGTTTTCTATATAAGTACAATATGTATTCAGTTGTTATTTTATTTTTTTTTTCTCTTTTCACCCACTTCTTCGTCCATTTAATTTTTTATTTAATAATAAAATATTATTTATTTATTTGGCTGTTTTTATTTCTATTCAGCGCAGCTGCATGGTCCGCTTCCTTTTTCATTCGTGCCTTAAGCAGTTACCTGAAACTCGTGAACCGTGGCTAACGCGTGACTTTCCTGCTGACCAATAACAGCTCGACACATAACTGAGCGCCATTTTGGATATGAATGACGTTTTATACAGAACTTCTCTTGCTCACTTCCTAACGGAGCTCCGTCGAAGAAGGGCGTGAGTTTCTTGGGCTCGTCATTGCTTGAAGATAATTCAAACAATAAAAACTCCAAGAAACTCGCACACCCTTCTTTGAGACTTTGACGTTAAATTTAGTTTAAAAAAAAATTAATTGTGCTCCATATAGCTCAAGTTTTTGCCGTGCCTTTCTGTTTCAGTTTTATCTTCTGAATGTGATTCGAACTTAGTTGAGTCATTGGTGTATCAGTTTAAAGTTTACCACTACTTATTTATCTTTTTTTGCATGCTAAAGGTGTTCCGATGTTGTATCCGCATGGGTATACTGCGAACCTATTTTTTTTTACTAAGCTCTGTTTCGCATTTTGACTTACACAAGAATTCTAGGGGGATCATGAAAAACTGGACACTCCTTTTAAGTAGTAATAACAAATATCCGAACTCGTGGGGGAGAAGGGGGGGGGGGAGGTGTCTAAAATCTGAGGAATTCTCCGGACTTCATTTATTCGTTGATTGCCGAATTCTCAGAAATGTTGCTTTATAGATCTATAGTGTATTCAGGGGAGGGGATTATCGCCTATAGTTTCGTTAGTGCAAACCAAAGGTTTTCAGATGTTATACTTCTAGTGTAAAAAAATATTGTAAAATTCATTATTAACTCACATTATTTAAAAAAAAAGTAGGTTAATTATTACACTGTTGCTGTCCTCGCGAGCATCAACGCATACGAATCCTGGATCAAGGGTATGCTGTGAGCCTTATTTTTTTTCGAAGCTCGATTTCGCATTCTGACTTACACAATAATTCTAGGGGGTAAAGAAAAACTGGGCACTCCATTAGAGGAGTGATAACAAATTTCCGAACTCTATAGGGAGAAGGGGGGGGGGGGGGTGACTAAAATCTTGAAAATTCTCCGGACTTCATTTATGCACGGACCAGTACGTTTTCTTTCTAAAAAAGTTTGTTTTCGTAAGATATGCTCCATAACACAAATTACCAAATGATAGACCTACTTATTTAGAGTAAAATTTATAGCGCTCTTCGCTGTCATTGTAGTTTTTTAAGTAGTGTTATTTCCACGCGTTTTCCCAATTCAGCCAAACTGTATTTTATTCTTTTGCCTAATTTATTACGCTAGTGTTTTTTTTATACAAATAATACTTTATTGTAAAATTGTAAAATTGACAGGGCTGTCAAGTTGGGGGAGTAGAATGTTGTTTCAGTTGGTTTTTTCCCGTTCAGCCCAACTGTATTTTGGGTGAACGAGGACCGAATCCGCTTCTAACCGTAATTTAATTAATTTCTCCACATTGCTTTTAAATCTATATTCGATTGATAAGATTTTAAGGAAGGTGTTTTGAATTTCTTATATCTGCATGTGAAATTAGAAACTGATGTGTGATATAGGGAGGGGGGAGTGGGGTATACATTTACTTCTATAAATGTGTTACTATTATATTTACTTCTCTAAATTGTTCTTTTAAAAATAAAAGTGGTTATATTTTGTATATTTCCAGCAAGCATTTGGGTTTCCTTAATCTTTGGTTATATAGATCGAGCCTTCTTTGGGATATTACGGTCGAAATCTGCCTCAGTTGTATGAAACCAATTGTTGGACCTGTACCGGTACATCAAATATGTTCCTGATTTCTGCATTAAAGTTAATTTCACCCAGAGGATTCCGCATTGTCCAAAAAGAGCTTGTTTCAAAAAGAAGAAAACAAGTTAGAATCTTAAAATATTATTGTTATAGTATATAGTACACCGACATTTTCTTCAGAGCACGGGAACTGGATAACAATAAAATAACGGAGAGCGGGATTATTTGGGACGGGAGCTCTAATATTTATATCTATTACTGTATATAATGTGTACGGCCTGTGCTGTGGCAGTCGAAGTTTTCAATTGAGTTTTTACAATTTGTCGAATCAGAAGTCTATCCTTCAAAATTTATTAACTGCTAAGGGAAGTAAAGTGCCAGAAAGAATTGGATTTTCCGTAATCTTTGATTCTGTAGATGGAATGTTTCTCTTGATTAGTGGCATCACTTTGTAGGCGTCTGAGTTCCTTTTCCCATCCAATTTTATCGCAAAAATTGGCAACAAGTGCATTAAAAGGGCTCACCCGTCAAGCGACTTCGATCTTGTCGAGGAGGGGGGCGCGAAGCGGGCCCCTCGGCAAGCGGAAGAAGGAGTTTGCGCCGGGGGAGAGTTATTATGTAATATATTGCTATTAATAGTGTGAAAAGATGCAAATAGTAATATTATCAATCTTGCATAATTTTAACAAAATCGATCATAAGGTGATAAAGGTAGCATTTTAAAAGATTTTTAAAATACATTATTCAACGATTTCAACCCGAAACTAGGTTGATAACTATGAATCTTGTTAGGTTGTAGCTATTCGATTATTCCTTGAACATGTTTTCATTTTTTAGAATGTTTCACGACCTGATTTGAATGGAAAAAATACAAAGAGGCAATAATTGCATTCTTCTTATTGTAAAGTGCTATTTACAAGATACGTAATATTTAGATTCTCCTCCAAAAGATATTCAGGTACTTTTTTGGGTGATAAAGTACCTGAGTCAGTATCATGATGGTACTGAATTGCAAAAAAAGACCTCCACGCACTTTAAAGTATCAAAATAAAGTACCCGATCTCCACTGTGAACTTGAAGAAAGCACCATTAAATCGATTTCCGTAGTAGATGGCAATATGATCGTTATCATGTTTAGAATCGACCTGGAAGCCTCGCTGGAAGCAATAACCATTCAAGTCTTCCCCTGTCCGACAGAAAATAAGAAGGAACCGCCAGGCAATGCGAGGCATGAATCTGTGACTCCTGTGAGGCGGCTGCTCCAGCTCGCCGTGCACGTAACTACTAGATCAAGTAAATAATATAATAAAGGTAATAAAAAATTAAACAGAAAGATGATATTACAAGGAACAATAGAATAAAGGTTTAAAAAATAAAAAAAAATATTGATTCATTAAAAATGTATGATCAGTTTTTATTTATTTTTTATATTGGATCAGTATTTTGGTAAATTCATACACGAATCCCGAGATATAAGCTCTTGAAAAATAAATGTTAGAAAATAAAAGGGTGCACGAGCAGTCACAGTGCGGTGAAAAACTCGATTTAACCGAGTTGGAAAACAAGACCGGCGGAAAAACACGCGTTTTTAAACTCCGTTTAAAACGTCCTTGTTTGCCGACTTTAACCGTGTTAAAACGGTTGTTTTCTTTAGAAACAACGGACAGCTATTTTTGGTATATTTGGTGAAGAAACGGAAATGAACTCCGTTTATAACTGGATAAAATCTCCGATTAAAACCCGGGTAAAATATCCGATTTAAACCGGATTTTTTTCTCCTTTGAAAACTATCGTAGTAAATCTGTAAATGAACAATTAAATATTTTTCACGCTCATTGTTATCCTATAACATTATTTATATGAATTTTTTTTAAATTAAAATTATTATTGAATGCATAATGACAGCTCGTAAATACATTGTTAGCCAATGGTATCCAGTCATTGGTGACATGTTCCTAAATCCTAATAAACTTTATCTAACAGGAACCATTATCCGAAATCTGCCGCCTGACTTTTTACTAGACAGATCACTTGACAACTAATTCAATTAGCATACGATTATGTGCACATATGGCTTAAAATACTCTAGTGAGTAATTCCGTGGTGACGGGAGTATTGCATTAAAAACGCAGATCATCAACAATACATTTGGCTTACACTGTTAAACTGGTCTTCCACATAAGAATATAGTTCATTTACTATTTTATTTAATTAAAAGAAGGTAGTAGATAAAAATCAATAAAAACCATCCATTTCTATTAATTATTTTAAATTTTATTTGATTTTTGCAAAGATTCTTAGAGTAAACTAGATTTAAAGGAAGATTTTACGAGTTTTTTCAGCCCAAATTTTGGAGGAGCTAGCTCCGATTTTAGTATAAAGAGAAAAACGGAGATAAACCCGGTAAAATTTCAGTGTGAAAACCTTCTAATAAAAGTGGAAAACTCCCTTTTTTAGTGTGCGATATTAACTCGTAAAATACCAGCTTTTTAAACTTAAAATCATACGAGAAAACTCCACATTTAGTCTTCGATAATAACGGCGAGAATTTCAGTTAAGAAAACCTTATCTGTTACTCCGGCAGATTTACTTTTAAAAATCTGGGTTTTATCTGGTTTTCTCAACTGTAAATTAAAATTTGAAAATCAGTTTCGAAATCTTTAAAACAACTGGATTTTTCTAAGGGTTACAAAACGCAACCCTTTTTCACCGAAGTGTTTCTTCTCGGGATGCGAATGAAATTTTTACAAAATATTTTCCTCTGCAGAATTGGTACGTACTTTCTTGTTTTTTTTTTTGTTTTTTTTTCTTTTTAATAGCCAAAGAGACAAATCTTAATCTTAGTAACACCTAGTCTAGCAGACTCTATTTCACTCTTACTTTGTGGATTGTGGTTTTATTTATTGAAAGATAGCAGAAGTCTAGATTTTAAGAGCAGCACATGTAGCTTTGTGTCTCTTATTTCTAGCGCTCTTAAGCTTGTAGCTATTCACGTCAGCAACTGTAAACCCACGATAGAAACAAAACAAATTTGATGAAAATATCGAGGAATACGTAAATATTTAGGCCTTCGCCTCCTTGATTAGAGGCAAAAATGCTAATTCCAGCAATCAATAAAGTAATTACGCAATATGCCACAGAAAGTTCCACAAAAAGTCCACTATTATTTCTGCTGCTTGATGCTAGGTCAGTTAAGCCGAGATCGTCTCTTTTGCTAATAAAAAGTTGTAGGAGGTCAGATAATCGAGCGTTTCTGTAGAAGACGCACGCAACATAAAATGGGGTCCTCCCATCCCTTGTTTTAGCTGTTATTTTTGCACCATTTTTTATGAGGAGTTTAGAAAGTTCGACCAAATTGTCGTTCTTGTAATATTGACAAAGTAGATGAAGTGGAGTCACTAAATTTCCATTAGTTGTAGCCTTTACATCGGCTCCTTTCTTTATCAATAGATCAACGAATTCGATCAAGTTGGGGTTTTTGTGGTAGCGACACAGAAAGTGAAGTGAAGTCCAACCATCTTGAGTTTTAGTGTTTACGTCCGCACCTTTTTCTACCAGTAGTTTACCTATTTCAACCCTGTTGTCATTATCATAGTATTGACACAACAGATGAAGTGGAGTCTTTTTAGTTTTATTCGTTTTAGCGTTGACGTCAGCTCCTTTTTCTATCAAGAGCTGAACGAATTCGATCATCAGGTTACTTTCTTTGAAGCAACACAACCAATGAAGCGGAGTCCACCCATTCGAATTCTTGATGTTGACGCTTACACCTATCATTGAATCCTTCAGCAGTAATTTCTTTTGTAATTGAGCTAGTTGGGATCCCCCAGAACGGCATTCTTCTAAAAACTGCTGAGTCCGAACCTTAAAAAATAAAAGAATACAAGACAGAAGAAAATGTGTTATACAATAATATGGATTAAATTAGCAAATAGTACGAGTGCCATAATAACCTACTGAATCAGTAACGAAAAATCCATTCTTTAAAACTCCTTCTGCTGTGGGCCGATTTTCTGGTTTCTCCATATCCAACATTGACTCTATTAGTTTGAGTGCAGCATCGTCGCCAGAATAAGGTTCCTTCAATATTTCCTGCGTCAGCAAAGACATTTTCTCTTTTCTGATAATTTTCACGATTCGTGCATCGCTGTTATCTCCAAAAGGATGCTTATTCCCCACGCTCAACGTGTAGCCGAAGATGCAGCCGAGTGCCCAAATATCCACTTTAAAATCAAATCGTTTCAATTCGTAGACTTCTGGGGCCATCCATCCTTTTGTTCCCGTTGGATTCGTAACGCTCGTATTGGTGAAATCGTTCTTATTGTCATCCTCGAGGATTTTGGATATACCGAAATCGGCGAGCTTAATTTGAGCATCATTTGATGAAGATGTCACGAAGACGAGGATGTTGGTAGGTTTAATGTCGCGATGGACTATTCCCTTGTGATGCAGATAAGCTAATCCTTGAGTTGCCTGATAAAGGATTTGCCAGTCACTCTCGAACTTCGGCCCTTTGTATTTTGTCCCATAATTTATGAAATAGTCCTCCAAGGATCCACTGCATAGCTCAGTGGCTATATATCTAAATTTGATAAGGGTTAAATAACAGTATCATATTGTATAATTCTGCTGGAAACAATTACAGAAAGTCATCATCTTCCTCTTTGCAAATATAGCGAAGAATGTTAGGGTGGCCGCTAGCTTTTTCCATGACTTCAATTTCCATTTGCCGGACGTCATGTTGACTCTTTTGGATTATCTTGACGGCTACTAGCTGACGATTGTCACTGCTGATGTAAAAGCCACTGAATGTAACACCGAACGAGCCCCTACCGATGTGTTTCTCAAACGAGTTGTCCAATAGTTTTCACCATTTTTTAGACTATGAATGGATCACAGCAATCTAGAGGTCGTATAATTCGTATAATTCTTCCGTTGTTATTGTAGTAATTGAAAACATTTGATAAAATATAATATTCTTTGTCAATTAAAATTTAGATCAAGTTGTTTGATACAGGTAACTTATTTTTTCCAGACTTTATATGCTGTTCACTAATATGTGTAGTTGATTAAGTGTAGTACATGAGAAATAATGGTTAAACACCAAATAAAAAAATAAGACAGTTTTACAAAAGTGAACAGTAACACTTTGTTGAAATTTCTTAAATGCCCCCCCCCCCCCCCCCCATTGTAAAGAATGCAAACATGTAAAAAATAAATAACATAAATCTATTTAAAATAATACAAGAAATATTAACTAGGTACTGTACCTTTACTATGATTTAGCTCGGCTTGGTGTAAAATGGCTGAGTTTTATCTCCAAACGGCCTATTAAGTAACAATTATTGTCCCCGAGTGTGGAGTATGTAATCATACTCTACGAGGGTTTATAGGCGTTTAATTTTTGAGCAGACGAAAGCCTTCCCGGTATATCCCTACTGTTTAACATGGTAAAAGCCTCAGGGTTTTTCAGAGTTTTGCAGATTTTTGTAATTCAAGTTCCAGTCAAACAACGTAACAGATATAATTGGAATTTTTTGAGAACATTCATTTAGGTGTGAAGTTGTGCACCTCCTATTGTGGAAGCTATATTCCTAATATTACTTGAGTAATTAATGAAATAACGTTCGGCCGGTACGTTAGATGGTTTCGGCAACCATTTATTGCAATGAATGCAATTAAGAGCGAAGGAGTGGGCCGTAGGGCAAGGTTGAGGAAAGATACTCAGAGCTGATTGGATTTTAATTACTACAGTATATTATTTTGGACCCCGGCCAAGGGACAAGGTAAAGCGATCATCTCGCACTTGTATAGTGATATCGATATTTTTAAATCATTTTATTTTTCAACCATTATTAAATTTAAAACCCGTTAGTATTATTTAGCGTTCAGCGGCAGAAATTATGATGCGCAGTCATCTATAGCAAAGTTGTTAGCGCGAGCCTTTAAATTGCAAGTGGTCTGATCCAATTACTTATCGTTCACATTTTTAGAAACACGTTAGAAAATAAATTAAAAGAGCCAAATATACTTTTTCTTAGTTTTAATGGTAATGGAAATTATAATACACTATATTTGATTAGAAGACTGCACTGGAGAGGCGAGTGCCGAAGGCGCGAGCTTCTTAAAAAGCTTACTTTTAAAAACGTAATTTAAAATTTAAAATGTATGAAAATTTACTTGAATTACATAACTTAACTTAAAGAGGGGCGAGCGCCGCAGGCGCGAGCAAATGATTATATCTTATTGTAAAGAAACAAAATTATATATTTACACAGTGGGTTTTTAAAAATCATATCCATCTAAAAATGATTTGAAAATTCGCTTGAATAATATGAACTTTAAAAAACGGGCGAGCGCCGAAGGTGCGAGCAACTGACAATATCTGGCGAAGAAAATATAATTCTATACGAATATAAAATGTAAGATCACTTTAGAACTTAGTCAAGCGTTTGAGTAAAAATTAGCGTAGATTATGGAAATTCAATTTTATTTTTATTTAAATTGCAACTTAACAAGCAACAATTACGCGAGGGTTTAAGCGGAGCGGGTCTTGTCTAGATAAAACATTGTGTACTTTTATTAGTCTTTTATCCTTCGTTAGATATGTTACAAACCAAGGTTGCCAAAGTGAGATAATTTGAGAATCAGAATATTTAAATATTAAATTAAAAAATCCCTATGGGAACCTCGCATTGGACTTAAGACCAATGCCTTCAATTTTATACCAGAAAAGAGAAGATGCGATTTGCATATTTTAGAATGATAAGAAGGTACTTTTTCGACAGTTACATGGCTGTGAGAAGTTTTATATACGTATTAATGAGAGAGTAATGAGTAGTAATGAGAGAGGTACTCGTTGTGCTTTGTTAGACCATATAAAAATGAAATTAATAATTTAACCAAAATATCCTGGGTGGCATAATGTTAACCCGAAAGTCCAAAACTATATATTTAGTAGCAGATGAAAAAAGTTATGGGTAATACTTAGAAAAAGGGTCATCAAATATTTTTTTTTTGAATTTTATATATGTGCTTTTGTGTAATATTTTGTACATATTTTGCAATGGTGCAAATATTTTGATGGTAAAAAATTATTATAATTTAGATAACTTTTTATATGATAAATAAAATAGCAATAACTTGATGTTTTCCTTATTAGTTATCATGTTCACACATTTGATCTTGAAATGTATTTCTGAGGAACCACTTTAGCATTCAGTTTGAACGTACATTATTATTTTCAAGTTTCAAGAAAAGCGCACAAAATTTCCTCCCCGTCGCTTAATTCATTGATTTCAACCGGCTCCTCCCTATAACGAAAATGTTTTATTATCCTGCCCGATAGCTCAGGATCTTTGGCCAAAATGGATTCATGCAATTCAATCTTCCGCAACTTGGGTAACTTAGGAATCAGCTCGGGTACCATAGTCATCGTAAGACCAGTACTGTGCCATATAGTCAACGCTTCAATTTCGGGCCAAAGTGATGGAACTTGACTCCATTCCAATCGAGGATTGTGAGCCTATTAAATAAATAAAAATAATATTTTAAAAAAGTTATTTATAATATTTATAAGATGCCTTACGTCAGTTGCAATATGGGAGCATTGCATTGAAATATCCACCAGTTTACATTTTCTTTCGATCATCAGTGGAGCCCAGACTCCCAAACAGGCATCAGTTCGGAAATGGGTTAGAGAAGGAAGAAAGGTCTCCGGAGTCCAGCAGCTAGCAGCACCAACATCTTCCAAATTGATTGGAGAGGACACAATAGATAACTCCTCAAGTTTACTGCAGATACCCAGCTGTCCCATGTCGATTGGGCCGGAACCAGAGAGATCCAGAGTTGTCAAAACTTCTCCAAAAATGTTGACAACTAGCTTCACAAATTTGGGATTCATTCCATCGAGTGATACAGCCTTAACCTGATCAAATATAATAATAATGGATTATTTTGTAAATTGATTATAATGAATATATTACCTGGGACATTTCCCTTAAACTAGATTCGAGTTGTTCATCAGGGGAGTCGTCAGCATCAGCCGAAGCGAAATCAGGTGTGCGAAACACGGTTAAAAGAGATTCTAATCCGTAAGAAGAATCAGCCTGTCCTTTTTTTCAGATTAATTCGACACAGATTTGGGCACAGAGATGAGATGGTGTCTATATCGGATGGTGTCTATATCACTCACACAAACGCCAAAAGGTAGCTTTTCTATTGAGGAGAAACCTATAAATCCATATAGAAACTATAGGCCAATATAACATTATTTAATTAGTAATTTACAAGTGAATGGAGTTGGCGATGTAATCGAATCCGTCTGTAGTCCGAATTTAAGAGATTCACCTCGACAGGTTTCTTCAAACTCCGCCTGCTGTGGCTGAATTCCAATCTTCTTGAGATTGTAAATGATTTTGAAAAGGTCGGTAATGGATGTATCCAACTTGATTTTCCGCAATTTAGGTAATTGGCGAAGAACAAAAGCGAAAACGAAGGGAGTAAGGAAAGGATCAACAGGATTTGGTTCCCGTTCAAACCAATCGGAATGGCCACCGCCCCTGCTGATCAAAGTCAGCTCTTGGAGAGTTTGGCAAATTTGACCAATAAGTAACTCTGGTGGAATCTGCAGTCCTACAAGAACTGAATCTTGATTCCATCTAGCATCATCAGTGATCAAACTAGCCTTTTCTCCAAGAATGAATCCGAGAAGGTGCTTCTTTTTCAAGGGATATCCAAGAGTCACTTTCAGTTTGATAAGAGCCGGGCAAAACTTCCCAACTAAGTTCAAAATTTCTTGGTTACAATCCCCAGGAAATGGGTCATGCTTAGAGATGTTAAGAATCGTAGATGGAAATCTTGGTCAATTAACGACGGCTCGGGTGAAAGATTGGCTAGCTTATAACTGGTGTTTAAGAAGGAGATGAAGAGTGCCTTCAGATTAGGAGATCGTCGATTGATGATGGATAAGAGAGTGGATAAAGAATCGAATCTCGAAACCGGAGTATTTATGGTCAGTTCTTCGAAATGCTCATCGAGGACACTGTTAAGCTGAGCAAACTCATCCATCACGTCTTTTTCCTCGTCTATCTCAGAGTCTACTTGGTACTTTTTCATTATCTGCTGGTTTTCTTTGAATCCCAAGAAAATGCCTGAGTAGCCTGACATATAACCGCAATTCACATCACAAATCTTGTTCATCTTAACGATGCATTTCCTCCTAAAAATGGAAAACGAAAATTAGTTCAACAATTTTCAGTATATTACATTGAAAAAAAATTAAGTCATGCCTAATATCGTGTTTAACTCTTCCAACAAGATAGTTATCAATCAAGTCTTGGACGAATTGGGCAGTGTTCGGTGTTGATTTGTGGACAATCTTGTCGAAGAAAACCTCAAAAGCCAATTCGTGTAACGTAGGGATGAAATTTTTATCGTTTGCTGCAGTCATGCTGAATAAGGTGTATCTGTATAAGAAAGTTATAACAACCACACACTTCAATATAGCAATAAAATAAGCATGATTATTAGGTACAAGGGTTACCTACTGAAAGTTTCGTAGGTATTGACGCGTAAGACGAGAACGGAGTCTCAAGAGCTGTGACTGATGGCGGACAGAATACGAATGGACTAAGCAAAAAAAAAGAGAGAGACAGAAACAGGTATAAACTGGTTTAGCCTGACGTATTGTGGACGAATAAGGACAGATATTCAGGAGATCAAATTCTTAGAATGTAATCGTACAGGCCTATACAGCTCAAAAGTTTCAAGGTAAACAAAAAGCCTATATATGTGAATATTATTATGATGATGACATTCTGAAAACGTATTATTTATTCTTTTTTTTTTGTTCGTAGTAAAATAGCGCCAGACTTTCCAATTTAATTTTCTTTTTTTTTCTAGGTATTAATCGTCGATTTCTTTATATACAAAATATATTGCAATACGATTTAATAAGAAAGCTTCAATAGGAAAATAAAGTGTCAAAGTGTTGTATTATAATTGAATGAATGGTATATAATGAGAGTCACATTTGAAGCCTAAAACTACTACTAAAACCACTAGCTCACGTATGGAAAAGATATAGGGGATGGTATTCTTAGAAGAGAATCAAAGGGAGTTTCAAAGTATAAGTATATGTAAAGAGAAAGTAGGTGCTATTTTTAGTTGCAGTGCCTCATGTTCTCTCTCTAATATATTTTTATGGCATATATTAAAAAATTTAAGCGAATGTATCATAATAACTTGTAGAACATCAATGTTTTCGTAATATACAATGTAGTTCATATATACGGTATATCTTCTGTTAGAATTTAAATCAGTTTTCAAACGCATTATTATTTAATTGAAACGGGCACTTATTTAGTGAAAAATCGTTATCGCCAATATAACGATTATTCAACTTATCAACTCAGAATGAAAAGTTCCAGCGTAAAACATACCTCAAGGACCGAATCTAGACTCCAGCCTTCGTCATCGATAGGGAAGAGGATTTCGGTCATTTCTCCAATAAGAATAAGCTCTAATAGATCCTTCTTTTCAGGCAGAATCAAAGCAACACTTTACATAATAAAAGATTACGAAAAATCCAATGCTTGCTGGCAGCTTTACCTCCCTAAGCAGTTAATATCTATTATGGGTCAGACTTCTGATTCCATTCCACGCCTGCCTTTTTGCTTATATATTTGCTCATCATGCTGAGTTTTTAAGTTTGATGTAATAGACTTCGTATATCATATAGATTGTGTTGTTCTTTAGAATGTTTCTTGGCCTGTCCTGTGGCACTTAGAGTGCGAAAACGAGCTACGAAAAAAGTTAGGGTCGCAGTAAACGATAGACCCAGGTTTTTTTAGTGTTTGTGCTCACAAAGACAGCGGGAAATAGTAATATGAAATTTAATCCGTTTATTTTAATTTGAGTAAAAAATTAATTATGTAATATTCATTAATCAAGGAGTACAACATTGGAAGCCCTATAGTATTAAAAAAAAAAAAAAAAAAATAGCTGGATCCGCTGGAATGGCCGTGAAACCCCTAGAACGCTATGTCATAGATTTACATGCTAATATTTCTTCAGAGTACAGTATGGTTCAAATAAACTTGAGGGAGCCTTACCTGTTTAGTGCTGTGGGTCCCTCAAGTTTATTTGGACCATACTGTACGTCATCTGAATCCCAGATACTATAAAAATGATTTCTAGTGCAATGATCTCATGAACAAACGCAGACACATATATAATTTCAATATATGTGTGAATGCATTGAAGCAAGTTACACATACAAGTTTTAAAACTCTCTTTCAATGAAACTGGTTATCAAGAAAACAGTTAATAAAGCATTTTTAAAATGTAACAAAATTATATATTCCGATATGTGTTGTAATTCAGCATCCAATAATTTATTAATTCTGTTTTTTATCTTAATTAGGAAAATGTTTCTTGAAAGATTTCAAGAAGTTCTGAATCAATCTAAAGTTTTAAAAAAGGAAATTAAACTAAAAATATGATTTGAATGCCACGCCCTTAATCTCCCATTTTGGTGGCCTAAAAGTAAGTACAGCGCAGCTCTAATTTATTCAATAATTAAGTTCTGTTCTGTTCATTATTGTAATTTTGACGAACAGGTTATGCTGAATGCAAAATGTTACCTACAAAGGACATATAATGTTTCATAATATGAGGAGAAAGTATAAACTTCTTGGAACGTAATCTACTAAGAAGGCAGTTCTGGGCAGATAATACGTATAATAATCATCGATTTGTCATATGGATAGATCTACACTAATTACAGACCCATTATTATTTAAGCTAATAGGGATATTATTAGTCACAGTGCCTCATATTCCCTCTAATATATTTTAGAATAAAAATGCCCGTTTTTTCGACAGTAATCTGAATGCAATGGTCATTAAATTTATAATAATTAGTAGTATTGAAGCAGCTACTCGTTGTGATTTATTAGAGCATATAGAAATTAATACAGCCGATATATATTCTAAATGCCACCATGTTAAACCGAAAGCCCAAAACGATGTAATTAATATATTTACAATATGATTGCCTTTTCAATTTTTACGGACCATTTGTACGACATGCGTATTCAACGATATTAGGATAAAATCCACTGTACAAAATAATGTAAACATGCACACATGATATGCGTTGTAAACGTGTAATGTTGACGCGGTTTGTAAATGTGGTATAGCAACACGATGCATAAAAAAATCGAGTTTATCATTGCATTGAGTGGGAGGGAGCTTGAGTTTAATTACCTTAAACTGGTTTGATTAATCTCATTCTTTATCGTTGGCTTATAGGTCAATGACCGTGTGATGAAACTAATAGCCTATATGATTATAATATGGCGTAACATATAGCCATTACTTGTGATAACTATAACGAGCGTTTGAGGAGCAAGAACACATATATAGATCTCAAGAAATTACACAGGATAAAATTGACAGTCTTGATGGAAATGCTTACAAATGTTAGAAAGTAAAAAAAAAGGATCCAAAGTAATAAAATTAATTATTAATAATATATAGATAGAGTATATACTTTTTGAACAATGCGCAGCAAAAAAAACTTATCCAGAAAATTAGAACGAACTAATTGAGTCTCCCAAATAAATATGCTTATTATTTGTGATCAACTTGGTTCCGTAAAAGGTTATTCACTTTTCGTCATCGAATATGTTTTCTCATATTCCACAGTTACTTGTTGTGGACGTATACGTTGAATATGACGTGAACTCATTAGGGGCATACAAATAACAAGTCCAATGACATGAAATTCATTCTAGAACATGCTTGGCTATCGCTAAAATTCCACTCCAGAATAACATCTGTCGGAACGTGCTGCTAATTAGATTAAGTAAATACAGATTTTGTATATAATGAGAGCCAATTCGACATGATATCAAAAAATGTACAAGCAGTCAATCACGATCGCTCTTTCGTTCCTTCTATGCGGCGTTACAAGGGTATAATTTGAAACTCTAGACATAATCAAATAACTATAATATTATAATTCAAATTGATTATCTATGATGTAGGTAACGACAACCCCTAAAACGATCCAAAGAGAGAAACTGAATGTGATTCTTTTGTTCGATCACCTTCCAACTGAACCACCTCCTCCGGACGATGATCCCCTTCCAACTACACCTCGGGGCGGTCACCTTCCAACTGAACCACCTATGCCTTATCATAGCGTGGAGCTAAATATGTTCTATCCAAAACCTGTACAAAAACTTGAAAATCCCTTTTCTTTATCCATTCTTATTATTTCTAATCAAATTCAAATTCAAATGATATTCAAAATCAAGTTAAATTTCTGAATAGGGAGAATTGATTTAACTCAAATTAATTATACCTTTGATACATCAGGCATCGACAGTCGACCAAAATACTAATCAACCTCTGAAAATGGCGGAAGAAAAAATCCGTCTAGACGAAGCACCTAAAACGGTTGAACCAGAGAAGCTGAATGTGGGCCCTCCAGGCGGTCACCTTCCAACTGAACCACCTATGCCTCAGCATCAGTGTTTTGTCCTATCACTTTAAAAAGTGATATTTAAAAATTATCAAATCTCATTATCACTGGAAAATGTGATTTCTCTAAATTATCAAAATATCTTCTCATTTAGGAAAGTGATACGCTTCTCACTTCTCATCTCAAACTATCACCGAAATTCTCAAATAAAAAAAAATTATTGGTTCATCGTAGAATTCTTGCTTTTGTAATGGACGTTACTTGATAAAAAGAAAATCAAAGGTTCGCACGATCGATAAAAAAGATGGCAGTTATAAATAGTGAGTCGTCTAATTCTTAGAAGCAACCGCTGTTGCAATTTTTTTTAAAATTTTATATAGGCAAAAAATTATTTTCTTATCACTGTTGCCATTTGATAATATGATAAAATTCTGTTTATTCAAACCAAAATTCTCAAATTCACTATCATATTTTCATCTGAAAAAATATGAGAAATATCACCAGGATCATATTCTCATTTTTGAGAAATATCATGATATTTCTCAAATTTGATAATTCTCAATTATGAGAGGGAAAAACACTGCTCAGCATAGAATGGAGATAAATTTTTTCTATCCAAAACCTGTACAAAAACTTGAAAATTTCTTTTCTTTATCCATTTTTAGTTCTAAAATGAAAAAAAATCTAATAACTAGACAACAAATCAATTTATTAATAAGTAGTGAGAATGATTCAATTAAAACTATAATTATATCTTTGTTACAGGCATCGAAATCAGTCAATTTCCCCCAAAAAATCGACGAAAATACTAATCAACCTCTGAAAATGACGGAAGGGAAAAGCAGTCTTGAAGATCCTAAAACGATCGAAGTGAATCTAGTTCGGCAGCAGGGCGGGCACCTGCCAACTCCACCACCTATGCCTGAAATGAAGATCCGTTTTTTCTATCCAAAACAAGTACAACAGCTTGAAAAATCCATTATTTTATCCCTTCTTTTTCCGATTGAGCAAAACAACGATGTATAAAAGCATTGACACGCGTATTGGCATTATGGTGTTACCGATTATCTTGATGGATAATTATGGTACCATAAGTGGATGTTACAGTAGTAATTCGTCTTCCATTACCCCACCCCCTTTTGTTGGTCCATTTGTTTCTCGACCTCCCTCTTACCTTGGTTTTAATCCCTCTATTGGTTATTTGATTTCATTGGCAGAATGTCTAAACAATTCGTATGATTAAAAAAAAAATCAATGATTAAGATTACGACATGAATAAATTTTAAATTCTGTTGCGTGCATCCTATTGTGTGGCATTGAAATAAAATTTATTTTAAAAAGAGTTTACATATAGAAAATATTTTCTAGGATTGTAGAAGATTCTCATGGAACCTTCCAGACGTAAATGAAGGTTAAAAAGATTAAGGTTAATTTTTTAAAAAAGAAATTGAGTATAGAATCAACGGTTTCATTAACTTTAAACATGGTACGGAGTTCCATATAGATGAAGTAATGATGAAGATCTAGGACAACAAAGCGCAGATGTTCAATTTATAATTTCAGTTTATATATGCTTGTATCAGCATATAACCAATAACCATATTGTACACTGCATATACTTAGTGTCACAGTAGCAGATAACTATGTAAACACTTGCTTACTTAGCAGTACCGGATTTTCGAAGTATATATTTGTGTATAAAGAAAGTAGGTGCTGTTTTTAGTTTCAGTGCCTCATATGTTCTCTCTTATATTTTCATGACATATATTTAAAAAAAAGAGTGAATGTATCATAATAAGTTAATTGTATAACATCTGTGTTTCCGTATTAATACAATATACTTAAATCACCAAGCTGAAAATGTTCTATAGAGTTGTGTACAGTTTTCTATAGATCCTATACAACAACCTATAGATTAAGGTATACATCGTAGCTAAAAGTATAGAGTTTGATATAACCGAGGGGTCCCTCACTCCCAGAAAGTAAAAAAAAAAGTCAACCTCGAAGTAGGAAAAGGAAGGTCATAGGAAGAAAAGTAAATCCTTAGTGAAAAAGGCGGGAAAGTCAAGAAAGTCAGGAAAGGTAGCGAAAAAGGTAGAAAAGGAGGGGGAGGAAAAAAGGAGACGATACTTAACCCCTAGGCGATCAGCTGGTCGATTCTTTTCGCGATGCTGGTCCACTTGATTAGCCACTTTAATGCACTGATTATTTATTTTCGGATAAAAGGCAAAAATATATAGCTATAGCAACATTGGCTATGATGCGTACGGTATGATGGAAGAATGTCATCAGGTAAAGAAAGGATGTATAAGCAATGGACTACTTCGAAGAAAGAAACAAAAACAGTTCTGGGTAAGACTTTGAGAAAGGGTCATCAGGAAAAAGTTTGGGAATTCTATAAATGTGCTTTCTTATGTGTAATTCTCTTTTTTAATGACAGGGGATTAATTACGATACATCACTATTTACCACTGGTTTATTATTACTAATACCTTAATTTGCTCCCAGCATTATTAATGACTAATAATGATTTAAAATGTGTTTTTGATCGTAAAGAATGCACTGAAACTTCTCAGTATATACATTGAATATAAGTAATGTATGAGAGTAAGTAATATGAGTAATGAAATAGAAATAATCGGAAATAAAATTTGCTTGCAATATTTTTCTAAGAATGAGATGCAGAGTCTTTTTAGATTAGGAGACCGTCGATTGATTAAATATAAGAGCGTCCAAAAAGAACTGTACCTTTATTTTCAACTCACTCGGTCAAGCATTAAAAGAATAGAAAATATTTCAGTTTAAAGAAAAACACTTTATTTAATTGAGTCAATTTTTTAGTTAATGCATGAGTATTGTGAAATGTTATTCATGCCTTAATGAAATAAATCTTGCATAATCAAGTTATAACAATACAATTGAGAAAACTTGCATAAGTAATGTAGGATTTATTCATAAGTTAATTCCCTGAGTTTTGTGAGAAGTCATTCTTGATTACCACACCCGTCTCTATTAATAATCGAATCCATTTCCTCAATTACAGTACTAAGCGCTCTTTCATAATTTTGTACTGTTTCCTTCGACTTTCTTTTTTCCTCTTCCAGTTGAGTATGGCGTTTCTCAGCCAAACTAGCCTCAATTGACAATTTTTTAATCATTTCTTCTTCTCTCATTAAAGAGGCCTCGAGAGCTTTTGTCTCTGTGACAATTTTAGTATACTTCTCCAACAATTCGGAATGGCTAACTTCCGAAAGCATACTTTCGTCCAATTCTTTCTAAGTTAAATAAATATTACAGTCAAAAACTTGTTAAATTGCATAGAGAGACGAAATAATATACCTTCTCCAACAATTCGGAATGGCTAGCTTCAGAAAGCATACTTTCGTCCAATTCTTTCTAAGTTAAAAAATTGTATGGTCAATTAATTATTTAAAAATGAAATTATTATAGAGAGACGAAATATACCTTTATGTTGTCCATGATGAAAAAGAAACACTTCTGATGCAATTCTACAATTCTTTTCAACTTCACGTTTGCTTTAAACGTTCTAACTTTGAGGGAAACAAATTGACAGTGGTACTGTCCACTATGACGAGTGGCGTGGTTCTGATATGATAGGATGTCACTATAACGTGGGTGACTGAATTTGAAGTGTAGACTCCACTATTCCGTGGACCCTGAAAGTGTGAATTTAAGCAAATCCCACCCATGACTCCACCCCCCCCCCCCTCCCCCCAGGGTCCAAAACAAATGAAGCGTAAACTATTGTAGATGGCCAAGCTAAGACCTTGGAAAAACATATATATTCTATTTAATCAAAGTTATTAGAAATAAAATAGAAACAATAAATAGGTTGCAATGTTTTTCTAGGTAATAATCATATTTGTTTTAGTACACGTAAAAGTTTATTTGTATACATTCATTTTCAAGCTTGAAGGAAAGCGCACGAAATATTCCCATGAATTAATTTATTGATAACAATAGGCTTCTCCCCATTACCAAAATATTCAATAATCCTCTGTGAGAGCTCAGAATCTTCGGCCAAAATTGATTCGTGCAAATCGATCGTTCGAATTTGGGTAACTTAGGGATTAGCTCAGCTACAATTGGCATTGTAAGGCCTCTACTGTGCCAATATAGCTAAATATTCGATTTTGGGCCAAAGCGCTGGAACTTGATTCCATTCCAATCGAGGAGTATGAGCCTATAGAATAAAATAAAAATTGTTATCATTTAACTATTACACAAAAAATAAATGAATAAAAATGATTACATCAGTTGCAATGTGGGAGCAATGAATTGAAATATCCACCAGTCCACATTTTCTTTCAGTTATCAGCGGAGCCCAGACTCCCAAACAGGCATCAGTGCGGAAATGAGTCAAACAGGGTAGAAAGGTCTCCGGAGTCCAGTGGCTAGCAGCGTCAACATCTTCCAAGTTGATTGGAGAGAGAATAATAGATAATTCCTTGAGTTTACTACACGCACCTAATAGTGCCATGTCGACTGGACCGCAACCAAATAGATCCAAAGTTGTTAAAACTTCTCCAAAAACGTTAAAAAATAGTTTACAACATATGAGATTCATTCCATCAAGTGATACGCTCTTGACCTAATAAAGTAATAATGATAAAAGCATGGATTATTTTGTAAATCAATTAATACTGAATATATACTTGGGACATTCCCCTTAAAATAGATTCCAGTTGTTCGTCAGGAGAGTCATTGACAGAGGCGATGGAAGGTTCTTGAAATAATGCAGCAAAAGACTCAAATCCGTACGACGAATCAGTGTGTGCTTTTTTAATACAAAGTCGGTTCAGATTCGGGCACAAAGATGAGATAGCTCTTATGGTGTCTAAGACACTAAAAAATAGCTCTTCAATATAGGAGAAACCTAATATAATTAGATAATAGTGTTAATATAAGATGATAAAATATCATTTTATTCTTTGAAACTTAAAATTGAATGAAGTTGGCGATGTAATCGAATCCGGTTCTAGATCAAACTTCAGAGCTTCAGCTCGACAGTTTTCTTCAAAATCCGCCTGCTTTTGCTCATTTCCCATCATCTTGACATTGTAAATGGTTTTTAAAAGGTCGGTAATGGATGTCTCCAACTTCATTTTACGCAGTTTCGGCAGTTGTCGAACAGCAAAAGCGTAAACGAAGGGGGAGACTGGTGGACTAACGACCTCAAGTTTTAGTTGAAACGAATCGGAAGAGCCGCCACTGCTGTTCAAAGTCAGCTCTTGAAGTGTAAGGCATAAAGGATTGAGTAGCTCTGTAGGAATCTGCAGTCCTGCAAGAACTGAATCTTGATTCCATCCATCATCATCAGTGATCAAATTAGCCTTTTCTCCAAGAATGAGTCCGATAAGATCCTTCTTTTCCAAAGGAAATCCGAGCGTGACATTCAGTTGGATAAGAGCAGGGCAGGACCTCCCAATGGCACTCAAAATGAATTGGTTATCCCCACAAAATGATGGGTCATCGTGGGTAATTGATGGCATCAAAGATTTGTCGTACTTTAGGCTTAGAGATGTTAGGCAACTTAACTTAAAATCTTTGCCAATAAATAAGTCGGATGAAAGTTTATCTGTTAGCTTATAAGTTGTGTCGACGAACAAGATACTGAGTATCTTAAGATAGGGAGAGCGTTGAGTGATTAAAGATAAGAGCACTAGAAAAGAATTGGTGGTTGGAATCGGAGTTTTTATCGCCAATTCTTCGAAATGTCCATCCAGGATAGAGTTAAGCTGTGCAAACTCATCCATTACGTCTCTTTCCTTTATCTTAGAGTCGAACTTGTACTTTGTCATTAGCTGTTTGATTTCTTCTAATCTCAAGTGCACGCATTTCATGCAGTTGAACTGAAAATAAAAAATCTGGTTCATCTTCTCGACACATTTCCTCCTGAAAATGAATATATATGAATGTATAATTGCCGGTATTTCACAGTTATCAGCATAAATTGAAAATAAATTAAGTTATACCTGACATCGTATTTAACTCTTCCAACAAGATGGTCATCAATCAAGTCATGCACGAATTGGACCGTATTCGGTGTTAATTTGTGAACTATCTTTTCGAAAAAGACCTCAAAAGCCAATTCTTGTAATCTAGGAATCACGTTTTCACCTTCTTCTGTAGCCATGAAGAACAGTACCTGGGGAAAAAAAGTAAAGGACTTATTAAATCAGATCATCATATAACATCACACAGTTGTATATTTTTTTCGATATTTTTACCATTTCACTTAACCTACTATGGAAAATGAACGAAGTAGGAGTAGAATGTACAGTATAACCTATACAGTAAGAAGATGGGCACGGAGAGCTGTGGCTGATGAACAGTACGAAACCAACAGTTAATGGATCTGATTGAAGAAGAAAACGAAAGTGGGAAAAAGGCCTGACGTATTTTGGACGAAGGACAGATAGAGATGATAGGGGGATGGGGGGATTCTTAGAAGGCAATCATAAAGCTCATGTGTTCAAATGTAAAACAAAAACAGCTCGATCGGCTAAAGCTATCAAGATAATGACATGTAACATTCCAGAAATGTATTATTTATTTATTCATCTGTTCTTGGTATACAACCTTGCCTAACTTTCATATTATGTAATTTTTTACTTACTTCATCAAATCTCAGTATCTAACAATGAATAATTCAGAATTTGTATAGCAAATTAAAGGTAGTCATCATCAAGTGTAAGCTAATCATTTAATAGAAATCTGTAGCATATTAGCTAGTTCTAGAGAGACACCTACAAATTATTGCAATTATTCCAATAAACATACGACAAAGACGGTAGTCGGCCCTGCAGATGTGTAAGCCATCTGGGGTGTAAAATATTTTTTTACATTAATTTTTGAAATACTAAAAAAGTGTGCAGCTGCAGCTACTATTCTTCATGAATCAAATACGCAAGATGGCCGTCGTCACCAAACCTATTAAAAAAATAATTAAGGAATGATTTTTTTTTCTTATAATGGATATCTAATTTACCAAACTATGTTAAACAAAGTTTAAAAATAAATTACTAACTTTAACTGAGTTAATATTGAATCTCAGTACCTATCTGAATGTAAACTGGGATTTCATTGAAAAAATCAGTTGACAACACTACGTAATTTATGCAGTTGAGCTCGGATAGACTCATAGACTGAATACCATTGTCATGGTGAAGAACTTATATAGAGATAATGGAGTACTTGGAAGTAAGACAAGAAAATAGTTCTGGATAAAACTTTGGAAAGAGGTCATCAACCAACATTTTGGGGTTTTATAAATGTGCTTTATTGTGATTGGGAGTACTCAACTTGTACATGAGTTTTTCCCAGTCACTTAAATGGCAACGCTGTCGAGAAAAAATCTGCTGCATGGTGATGGGAAAGTGAAACCTGGATACTATTCGCATTGCCCCTAGCTCTCTGCTGGAAAACATACAGTGTCTCTGCAAATATTTTCTACTGGTAATCTTTTTAACGCTTTGTTCATTCACTTTTTTTTTTGAAATTTTAAACTAATAGGCCAGGTAATTTAGAAGGTCGTTAGAAATAGAAAAATAAAAGTGCATCTTTCTTTTTACTGCCTAATAGTCTTTTGATTAAACTTTTTATTTCCATTGAGAAAATGTTTCGCTTGCCCGGCCGGCTCGGCCATCTTTATCATATTGTCTATATTTTATTTCCAGATATAAATTATACACAGCAATGCCGTGCATTATGCTATCAGCCACTTGCTATCCGGTAATAAAAAAAGGTTCAAAATTATTCAATTTATAATTTTTTATTGCACAATAAAGTTGTATTGTTGGTTTTTAATTTTCTTGATTAGAATGGATTGGGTTCTTGTCATATGGACGTGCACCTGGATGCGGATAACTTTGTGGTGAGCGACTACCCATTCCTCAAAGACGTGGAAGTGACACCCAAAGCGGTGGCGATCGAGTACGACCAGTTCACCGGCAGTCCGTGCACTAAAGCGGGCAGTACCGCCGCTGCTGATAACTTATTGTCGTCTCCTTTGGTGCCCAAAATCGTCTTGGGTTACACCATTCACAAGAAGGGACTCATCTTTGTCATGAACGGACTGCAGAAGCACGGCTACCACGTTGTCGCCCAGAGTCTCAAAGGGGTTTACATTCATCTCACGCTCATCCAACAATAACATTTGTATTACATCGTACAAATAAAAATGAAAACGTCTCACAATAAATGAAATAGGCCTATACAAAACCATAGACCATTAATTCTCAAGAGAATATTAAGATCAAGGAACAATATAGCGACGTTGATCAGGTGAAGAATGTATAGAGCTAATTGACCATATACTTGGAAGAAAGAAAAGGAAAGAGTTCTTGGGAAAACTTTGGGAAAAGGTCATCAAGAATCATTTGGGGAATATGTGCATTTTTTAAAAATTCTCTTTTGTATTGTGTAATGACGGCGATTAAGAAATGTTAGAGTTAATGACTATTAACTGCTGCTGGTTTATGAATAGGTTCCTAAGAGAGTTTCGATATAATTTATTAAGAAGTGCTGGACAGCATTCGGTGTCTATTTGTGGGCCTTTTTAGAAGAAAACTTGAAAAACTAATTCTTTTAACTTATTAGGAAAGGCAATTTTTGTTTGTAATCATAATGAACAGTATATCTGGAAGTATTATATAACAAATACGATAGCTACAATTGATTTGTATTATTATTATATTATTTCTATATGTATGACGTGTCTAATGGAATAATACGTCGTTGTATCTTCAAAGTTCTCAAATATTTACGAATTGATTTTAAATTTTGGTCTTACACTTTTTGGTGTTAAGGTCATAAGCGAAATAGCGCTCAGCTTGCATAACCAATAAAAATTAAAGTATGAATATAAAAATGGCAAATAATTTTCATTTTTAATATTTGAGAGCTACTTTTTGGTCATTTCAGCCTACTGTGGACCGTATCTACCTGACTGCATCTCTTATTGGAACATAGTCATTACACGACCTATATAATTTTAAATGAAATAATCGTTAAATTTGAACAATAAAAACAATTCAAACAAGCCCATGCAGTTTATTATATTATCATATTTCATTAGTTAGAAGATGATAACCTCCTCCGCGCAGCTACTCGTACTATGGTTCCATATCAACCAATCAAAAGACTTAATAGCAAATAGGAAAGGACAGCGCGAATATTTATGTTTGTTGATTTTTTTTCGATAGAGTTACAAGTGCGTCATTTACACGAGGTCATTCATTACATTTCTTACTCTTAACATCTTTAAGTGTGGCTTACCACACCGGTGTAAGGACTAAGGAGCGGGAGCAAACACATACATCTCAAGATATACCACTATAAAATTGACTGTTTCCATTGAAATACTTGCTTTAGAAAAAGTTAAAAAAAAGATTCAATTAAGTAATAAACATAGTTTCAAAAAAATTCTCTGTCAGTTTTTTTATTGTGTTTTTTGAGAGTGAGGAAAAGTCGAGAACTGTTTTGTTCGTTACATTTTTTGTTGTCGTTAGTATATTAATTTTTTTTTTGCTTCTCTCTGGAGGTGAATACGATCCTTCTTTCATCTCTTTTCCAGAGAAGAAGAAATTCGATCAGCTTTGAGGCTCATGAGTTTTAGAGACGTGAGAAAACATTCTGGATTTGCATTGTGCAAAACCTATTCTAATCAGTCCTGAAAAGCAGGAAGGCTACCCGCAAAAAGAAAGCAATGAAACCAAGCGATGACAACTAATGACAGCCAGGCAGCCAGTAATCTTTCTTTTGTGCTAATGATAGCCGGGAAAAAATTAAAATGAACCGCAGGTATAGAAATAAACAGCTGTCTCAATTGTATATTTTTCGATTGACTATTATTGATTTAAAAAATCAACCGATCACCCAAAGAAATCTACAATTTGGACACAGTAAGTATGAGAGAATCCACACAATACAGGGATGGAGCGATTGGATGTCTATAGGTGCTCCCGATTTGAATTCATTTGACCGCCATCATTCTTGGAGTTTCGTCGACGCTTTCGTTGACGCCTTTTTTTCTTAAGTACCGGCTGACTCTCTACTTCCACCATGACCCGAGACCGTTTAGATTCGGGTTTCGGCAGACCATTTCTCACCCTGTTTATAAATTCTGTCTTCCTCTGCCATCTTCTGCCTCCTATGGAATGTGATTTAGAAAAAAAAATCAGACAGTTCAGCTAGCATTTTAAAAAAATAAGGACATTCATTTATAATCAAGAAATATTACCAAATCCGGTCATTACCGGGGCGGGAGCAACAGCCACATTGTTGTTATCCCCATTAATCGTTATGTAATAGTTAATGGTGACTCTCGAAGAAGAAGGAGAGGGTTCGACCAAGACTTGTGCAACACAGGGCTCTATTGCAGGTGGTGGACTGGATGGCGAGGGACTGAGTGTCTGTTGTTTGGATGGACCGGGCACAGGGTCATTTTTATCACCTAAAAAATAAAAATAAAATAAAAACAACAAAAAAACAAGGACGTATTTACTATATCACGAATATCAAACGATAGGAGAATTATTAGGCTAACTGAAGCTAAGCTGGTCAGGGTAGACTTCTCCAATAAAGGGGATTTACTAGAAAACTCACCAAAATGAGTGTCGAAATCAATCTGTAACTGCCCTTCTTTAGAGAAGTAACGTTTAAACCCCGCAATTCGTTAGTTAATTGATTGATTAATCTTTAGTTTAAGTGGTGTTCAACGGCGTGCAATACAAAACAGGAGAATTGTGTAATACTTAATTACTGTGTTAGCGAATTGATTGATTTGAATTGATTGTGAATTTTTCATCATTTTCTATGTATAAGTTATTTGTGTAAATAAGGTAAATTATGTGAATTCCTCAATCCAGTACAATTTTAACATTACCTGGGATGGTGGGTAAGGCATCAGAGAGCAGTAAGACAGCGTCTACGACCTGAGCAGTTGCTGGCGGTGTCAACCTGCAATTTTGTTGATTGGTGGACGTCTCCGTCTGCACAGCTAATGAACTGTTTAGTTGTGCTGCTGCCGACAGAGAAGAAGGGAAATCTTCGGTGGCTGAAAAGTCAGACTCAATATTTTCCTGGAGAAAAATCGAAGAAGCTGAAGAAGAGACAATATCTACTAGGGCATCTTCGGATGACGGAGTCAAATTAAAAGAGCTTAAAAGCTCTTCTACATATTGATGCAACTTATTGCTGTCCGTGAAATTGAGTGGTACACCTGGTGCTACAGAAGGCCTCGATGGTGGCTCATCCACACATTGATTTGCCAATTCCGAGTCATAATCTGGAAAAATTTGAAACTGTGGCACATCTTGTGATGGTGCAGGAAGATATTGCTCAAACAAATTTGGATCTATTAGATCAGCAGCAATTTGATGACTTTCTGTGTCCACCTCAACTTTGACATCTTCAACTTGAAAGAATAAAAAAGAAAACATTTGAGTAAACATATGAATACATTTTTTAAAAAGTATTAATATAATACTTTTAAGCTGAAGAGCTTTTCTAACTTCAGGTTCCATGGCTGCTCCCGGAGTGCTTTTCTTATGACGGGGGTCTCCTACAATCCATGCGGAATTTGACTCTTGATTGTCAGTCGACTGCCTTATTCTAAGGAGGTCATGGTTAAAGATGGTCCGAGTATCATCCTCTTCTTTTACTTGTGTAAAATAAGGAATGACCGGCATGACTCCAGGGTCCTGTAGTATGATTGCTGAATCATTTCCATCATCGGCAATGGGCTGAAACATATAAAAATGATCATCAGATCGTGACTTTGATTATATTTGTAATATATTATAAAATCTTACAGGCCCAGATTCCACTATTTCTGATGAGAGTACGGCAGCAACCATCACTGCATCTAAAACAAATTGAATAAACATTTCTTAACAACAGAATAAAATGAGCATGTTTAATATTTGAATGCAATATTACTGGAAATAGAGGTGCTGGTTAAGAATTTATTCCTGTTTCTGGTTTGAATGACTGCTGGAGGTGTGCACTCAGAATCTTGTAATGTATTGTTGGGCGTGCCGATCTCCACATGTTGGCCTTCAACTTCCTCTAATCCATGCTGATCAATCGGTTGAAGAGTGACGTTTAAGGGATCATTTTGAGAAAATGTTGCTCCTAATGCAGATTCCATTTCACCAGGAAAAGTTGTTGCGTGCTGTGAGAAGAACCAAAAATGCTGATCATGTCCTTCCTGTAGAAGTAGTGGCTGTAATAGTAATCAATTATTGAAAAGTCAATTGGAGCATACAGGCATAATCATTGTACCATAAAAGATAAAAATAAGCTTACCGGATGCTCTTCTAAACGGCTTTCGTCACGATTTTCTTCTGATTCAAGTGGTTCGTCATTGGTGAAACCCTTAGGTAAGGGGTAACAAGCTACCAGCTGCTGTTGACTTTTATTTCCTCTCTCGGTTCGGGCTTGCTGCTCGCCGTTTTTCAGGGCGACTGGAAGCGGTGGAGTTGAAAACGGAGGCGAGTTAGCATACTCTAGTACAGGCTCAGAGACATCCTTGGCATCGTCCTGTCCATCATTCATAGAGATGTCCATACTATTTTCAAAGTATTAAGCTTGATTCATAAGTCCTATGTGATAAAATAATAATAACAATAAATATGCCTTTCAAACTGAATAGCAATCGGTTATACCCTTTAATAGGAGGCTGCTTTCGATCCACACTGACTTGGTCTTTGTAAATGTACTGGAAAATAGAATGAAATCAAATAAATAACACTTTGAAATGTGGCTGTAACAACTATAAATTTATTCAGTCAGTATCTTGAACGTATTATTTATTACGCATATTTGAAATTTTAAGAATTTTGCAATAATTCAGAAAGTTCAATGTTATTTGTAGAATATTTTGGGTCAAATGAAAAATATGAAATTCCATTTAAAGGTCACTATTTATTCGCCCGTTCTTTCTTTTATTATGTTGGTTTTAGATGAGGTTCGTCTAAGAACCTGTTAAGAGGAACGAAAAGGCCTTTGATTTAATTCAATTTCAAACCGTTCGATGCAGTTCTCGGCAACTTGTTATCATGGCATCCTTTTTGTTGACGGGTATAATGTCAGACATAATATAATTTTAAAAAATAGGATTACGGCCTGATGCCCAGAACTGTTTTAGAATAGGCATTTTAGTGACAAAACTACTGCTCGATACGATATTTCGGTGCAATTAAGTTTTTATTTTTTTATTAACATAGATGGATGCTTTTGTTATTATAATATAAATAAAAATCGACCCACATGCGTTTTTCGGCCTATAAAGAATATATATATTGTTTCTAAGATATCTATTATGCGTTAGTTTAAAATTAGTATTCCTGCACAGCGGCGAAAAAGTGCTTAAGTTTTCGACTTTCAGCACCCTTATGATACTTTCAAATGCGGAAAGTGTTAATTCTATAAGCATCTTCCGTTTTGGTGCTGAAAAGTGATGTCGTTGGTACTAGACGTCGAATCATTGATGCTTAAAAAATTTTCAGCACCTGTCCAGCACCTGTCCAGCACCTGTTCAGTACCTGTTCAGTACCCTGTCAGCACCCTATTAGTGCTGGGCCTAAAATTGACCTCAGCGCCAAGGTACTTAATGATAGGAACGCCAATTCAACTTTGAATAATTAAATATTTCTATTAAGGAATGTAAATTACAATCAATTCTTTTACCAACAGATGAGTCGAATACATCTTCATATTGTTCATTTTTTAAACAAAAATAAAATTCCACTAAAAATTATTTAAGTTTTGGCGTTGAAGAGAAACTAAGGACGGTGAAAATTTACAAGTCCTACTATTTTACTACACATACCAGTGGCCCAAGGTAATTATTGTTAAAAAAGTTGTCACATCGAAAACTACGATAGCGCATCGGTAGAGCACTGGATTAGGACTGTAGAGTTCGTACTCTCGCTGCAGTTAAATTTTTTTAAAGAAGAAAACGACGTAAGGTGCTTAATACAAAAAAGTATTTAGCACCCACCTTTTTAAGTATTGTCTATAAATTAAGCACTTTCCGCACTCGTCAGCACCTGTGATTTAAGCACTTTTTCGCCGCTGTGTGGCTTACATATTGGGAAAATGTGTTCCATTTCAATTAAGAAATCTTTGTCGTGTATTAGAATGAAGTTACTGATTTAACTAACCACATTGTTCCCCTATTTTATACCTACCAAATACCATATACCATTTCGATTATTTAAAAATCGCGAAATAAAGCTAATCAAACCATATTTCTCGTTATTGTTAGTATGGAAACGGGATATAGCAGCAAACTGTAGCTGACTCTCAATACTAATTTATAAAAAGACGCGTTTTCTTTTATTTCCGCGCGCAGAGGGTTTTATACACTCCCTATTATTTAAAAATCATCCAACTCCTTCATTTCCTCCTTTTTCAGACCATAAAACGCAGTGAAAGTGTTACATAAGGCGCCAGCTGCGCTTTTGAGTATCGTGTTTCCAGTGTTTCCTTACGGTGGATACTCACTCGTTAAAGAAAAACCTTTTTTTTTTTTTTACTTTCTTTTTCTAAGATCGAAATGAAATGATTTTAAATCGAGTTTCGTGGAAATATAAAATGTAAAATATAATAAAACTTCAACATATGCATTCTGTTAATGCGGGTTTTAATTGAACGAAAGTGAAATCAACTAAGCAAAAAAAAATTAGAAGCAACAACGTTGCATTTTGACGTTGCTCCATATAGATTTGGTAAGAACACCATGTGATGCTACGTTCATTAATTTACCTGTTAGTTGTGGAAGGCAGTCTGTGTTAAATCTTAATGGATGCGATATTCTTACCGGCAATTAGAAGTCAATTTGATGACATTTTTCACGGGTCAGCTATAAATCCAAAAGAAGATACTTAATTCCCGGCACAATTCAAATAATCTGTTATCAAAGGAGATCGTGGGAAATAATTGATTAATACATAATAATACATGATAAGTTACGCGTCTCATTTCCCGCCCATAAGCCATAATATAAGCATAATACAATATTATGTATATATTATATAATAATAATGTAATAGTCATAAGCTAAGTAACGATAATAAACTTGAAATGCGATTTAGAATATGCCACCTGATAATTTGCTATGCTGGTCAGTGGTCACTATAAAACATGCAAACGAAGAATAATACAATTTGAGGACACCGCACATGTATATCCTGTTTATAGGTAAGTAATGACACAAGTAACAAGTTGTACGCCCTGTTGTCGATATATGATGTTCACTAAGTCACACTCGGTTTCAAACTGAGCTTTTCTATCCCCTGTATACACACAGGCAGATGTTATTTTCTTTTTCTTGGTGTAATTCTAAACTTGTTACACAGCTCTGCTTACCCGGCTATTCGAGAGAGGGCGCCTTTTACAGCGCCTTATTCAAATCTTGAGAAGGGAGAGAGAGAGAGGGAGAGAGAGAAACACGTATTGATGTTTTTATTGGACCTGAACATATCCCCCCCCCCCCCCGTGCTGTCGTCATAGAATATTAATACAATCTACATTTGAAATTTTTTCCATAGGTGCTAAGGATTCTTTCCAACTATGTTAGAAATTACATTTATAAGATTATTAGGCTTACTTAATACTTCATTCTTATTCCTATTATAATCAGATGGTTGAACGTACGGCAGGGTCTTTAATGACCTCAAGTAAAAAATATATAAATAAAAATCCATTTAGTTTAGTGAAAGTAAATTAATTGTATTGGGATTAGGAAACTATTAGGAAGCCCAAAATGGAGAGATGACATTTTACATTTTATAGGCAAGATAATAGAATACGAGAAGAGCATAAATGACTTCGGGATTAGTTATTGGAAGTTTCAAAATACTCCCTGCTTCCATCTGGATCTGCCTTCATTGTTTTCTTGCCAGGAGTCCATCCAGCAGGGCACACTATATTATTATACAAAATTTAATTTTAGTAATTCAATTTAAAATAACAAAACCTAGAAAGTTATATCACCTTCTCCGTGCTTATCCGTAAATTGGAAGGCTTGAACCAGCCGCAAAGTCTCATCCACACTTCGACCAACTGGTAAGTCATTGATGGTCACTTGACGAAGAATCTGCTTTTCATCGATAATAAAAAGTCCACGGAAAGATACACCCTCGTCCTCTTTATAAACGCCATAGGCTCTGCTAATAACCGTCGACTTGTCCGCCAAAAGCGGCAAGTTAAGAGAGCCGAGACCTCCTTGCTTCCTTCCTGTGTTGATCCAAGCGAGATGACAGTAATGACTATCCGTCGAACATGCAATAAGTTCGCAACCGATTTTGCGGAACTCTTCGACTCGATCCGAAAAAGCCAAAATCTCCGTCGGACAAACAAATGTACTAAAATAAAAAAAAATATAATGATAATATGAATACGGCTTAAATAGGCCAACATTTAAATAATTCGAATAAATTTCAATATTCACGGATATTCAATTCAATTCAAATCTATTTTTTTATATTTTTATTTATTCATATTTAATTCAAATGAGGATTTTAAGTGAATATATTCATTTTCGAGAAATTTCTATGGTGACACTTCATAATTCAAATTCATAAAATATTTCATATTCATTCGAATCGGTACTTTTATAATATTTATTCATTCGAATCGACCCATTTGAATTGAATATGATTGGAGTCAGAGCCCTAAAAATGAGTGTGACAAAAATGTTAAATTTAAAAGACTTACAAGTCCAAGGGGTAGAAGAAGAGAACTACATATTTTCCTTTGTAATCTTCCAAAGAGATCTCTTTGAATTGACCATCAATCACGGCAGTTCCCTGGAATTTGGGAGCAGGCTTTTGTAGATCAGGCACCGGCATACTTAAATCTATACTACAGACGGCAAATAATAATACTGTATGTTAGAAAGTGGCATTAAAATGTTTGAAAGAACCCTGCGGCGTTCCCATTGTTACATAACATTTATATAATCGTTATATAAATGCTGAATCACGTGGGAAACCGGTTCTTACTATAGAATGTATACATAGGAAAGGTCACCAAGTAGAATGTAAATTATTATTAGCCAACCGGTTTGTTAAAGGCATATGCAAACTTTTTACATAACCATATATCATTTTGAGATAAGAGTAGCTTATAGCTATAATAATAATAGAGATAATAAAGTTACCTTGAGAAAAAGAGAGAGAAGAAGAGAAAGAGAAAGAAATGTCACTCGTTAGTCCTATATGACGAAAGGAACACGAATGGGTTGTGTCAATCGAGAGAGGTGATCCTTTAATAGGAATTCAGGTGTACTATTACATTACGCCTAGTGGCAAGGGGCTGTACTATTTTAAACAAATTCATGTATTATTAGTGTATGGCGGTTCTTGCTATTTACAGGACCCCCTATAGGGCTATCAATTTAAATCGGGTACGATGCCGGTACTTTTGTTTTAGATAAAAGAGTGAGTAAATAAGCCCGATGATGTGTCTGCAGGCCGGAAAATATGACTTTGTCTATATAGCTGAATGTGTTTATCTTTATTTCAATAGGTTTTAAAAACGAAATTCAGTTTCGAACGGTAAGATCAATGAATTTGTACTTTGATCAATTAGAATAACGATTTTTTAATGAATCAATTTGCAACAATTTTAAATTTGTTAAAACCTTAAGAATGACATAATAATTAGATCTGAACTAAAAGAATTGCGAAAAAATGTGTTTTATCAAAATAAATATGCAAATTAACTTAACCTAGGCGCGCTTCGCCCGCAATAAATATATAGACATCAAGCCTTGAGGTAGATAGGATATTAGGATTTCATGAGCCTCGACATTTTACCCTAACTGCACTGCTGTCCTGAACGTCCTCTGACCTTTAACAAAGTCAATAAAGATCATAAGACAAAACATCCGCCGGTTCATATATGTCAACCCCTAGAATCACGTTTGCAATTCAAGTTTTGGGCACAAAAGTCTATATATCTCAGCCAATTGTTGAATTTAAAATATATTCTTGGATGTGTTGATGAGAATGTGTTGCAGGTCAGTGTTACTTGTAAGTCAATACATTCTTTAAACTTGTATGTTCCATAAAGGTGGGAGGGATTACTACGGTGATTCCTGTGTATGGGGGACATGTAGCTGGGGTGCAATACTCACGGATATCAAGCCTTGAGATAAATGGGATTGCATAAGCCTCAGTATACATTACCCTCACTGCACTGCTGTCTTGCAACGTTCTGATCTTTAACAAGGCCAAAGATCAAGACACAGCATCCACCGGTTCACAAGTGTCAACCCCTAGAAACATGTTTACTATTATTAGGCTATATACGTCGTTTAATATGCTTCAACTCATTATAAAAAAAAAAAAATCAATTCATATGAAATCAGTATACGTTGAATTATACGTTAATATCAAGAAATATATTGCAGAATCATTTTCATTCAGAAATTCGCATTGAATTTTTCAAATATCTACTCTATTTGTACATTAATTAACTGATGTAGATGAAACATTTGTGTGAATATGGAAAATTAAACTAAATCTTATTTGTTTAGTATTTATTATACACATTATAAGTCATTAATGGTTGTAAATGACTCAAACGACACCTAAATGTAAATTTAAACTAAAAAAATGATATTCTATATCAATTTTAAACACAAAACTTGGGATAGTCCTTATTAGTTGCAATAGCTTGATTATATATATATGAAAAATTAACTGATTCCTTGGATATTTCAAATCGGATCATTTTAAAATCTTTTTGACGTGTTCACGACTAACTTTTGTATTTCAAGATTCCCATTCTTTGTTCCGCAGTCAATGGGACTTTTAGACTTTCATATAATCTCAAACTCTGCGACACGTCACAATGTTAGTGCTTTTACAAAATAAACTTTTACAACATTTATTATAATAAATTTTATCGAAACTTTTTTTAAAAACTGTTAGAATTCTATTGGAATCAGACTGGTTGCTAGAATGCTTCGTAATATTACCAAAATATACCATACCAACTCTAATAAGATCGGTTGACCTAGGATTAAGAGTAATTCAACAATCAAAGCGGGATCAAAAAGTCGAATATAAGTAGAATTGCACGCCCCACTTCCGATTTTAATGATACGTGATGATCTATAGATTAAGTAATAAATTAAGTAATAGTAGAAGAACCCATTGATTACTTGCGATGATGAATATGCTTTATCAACTGCTGGAGTAGTTAAAAGACTATATAGTGTGAGATGTTTCAATCCTCCTCTTGCCCATTAACCGGCCCAACCACCACCCGTTCCGACGTCACCACCCCTCACACCCCTCATCGTCTAAAAAATATGTTATGCAAATGTAAATTGACTGTTTTCCCTCCAACACCGCACAGTCTTTGACTCCTCGCGTATCCTGTTAGTTTCTCCTGCAAAATCTCTGCGTAAGTTAATATATTTTATAATAGGCATATAGCCTAGAAACTCGGAAGTTTTGTGAGTTTCAAATTATAAATGATTGGAAAGACTATCTCTCAAGTCATAGTCAAATAAATTTATTCTAGATCGTATAACAACCTTTTTTAAAGTCATTTGTATCATTCTAAATATTTTATTGGCTACTTATATCTAAAGATTTTATCTTTTTCTGTTTGATCAATTTGTTTTGATTGTTTAATTGGATTCAATATCAGATTTTCATCCGAGATTTTTTTTTTAAGTTTGAATATCTTCCTTATATAACCTACTTCAAAAGTGCATTAAACATTAATTGTGTCAAGATTTTACTGTACATTCAAACTATATTATTTTATAGCTAAAGATGGATAAAATAGCATTCTCCACGGAACAGAGGCAACAGTTGACACCAGAAGAAGCTCGCATGGCGATCCTCATCGAAATAGATAAAAACATATTGGAAGCCAAAATGTTTGAGAATGGGAAAGAAGTTCCGCCTGAAATCTTACAAACCAAACAGTTCGTGTTGAAGCTCGTTTTCAACGCTGCCTACTCTTTAATCTCTTTCTCAATCGGCGCAGAGAATGTCAACGATAGTACTTGGAAGAAAACGCATTGATTTCGAACGACAGAAAGAATGATGTAGCTGTAGTAGGTGGAATGTAGTTTTTCCTCATGGTTTTTATTTCCGTTCATATACACCCTTCTGATATATTTTAATTTGTTCTTTACTGCTTAACGAACCTTAATATATATATTTTTTCGTTTTGTTCTCTTCTGTATTTTATCAATAAATGTAGCAAATGTATAGCTTTCTTTTCACTGCGGTATTAACTTACTTAACTTACACAGACATAAATAGGGAGTTAATTTATGATAAAATGGAAAATTATAAAATTTTTATTAATATATTTCAAAGATGCAATACATATTTGGTTGATTAGTAACGGTTGTATGCGTGTAATTTGCATAGGCGGTCAACTTTTTTTTGCGCATTGCGGATATTAAGGGGGGGGGGGGGGTAGGTGAGAAAGGTACATCAGCAAAGTAACAGAGAAGGAAAGTCCGTGATAATTTCGGCAGTGCGGGGATTTTGCATCCTGGCTACTCTATTCTCTCTATTCTCCTATACCGGTTTTGACGAGTTTATTGTCAAATTAACCAACTATACATAGTGGGATATAAATCGGTTTATGTTTAATATTTTGGAGCTATAGTTATATACTTTGTACTTTTATCAGGAATATTTTAATGATATTGTCATTCTATTCTGATACATATCAACAGATGTTTAATAAGAGTCTTTGCGTTCGATAGTTATAATTTTTTAGACGTAGGATTACCAGTGCTCACATGTGGAAAATTGTGAGGTTAGTAAACTGCAAATTTTAACTAAAATATAAGATAGAAAAGCTCGCTTTTTGGCTCGCCCTTATTAAAATAATTCAGTCTCCGACTGAATTAAACCCACCCCGTTTAAGTTATGCAATATTGGATAAAACGACTGAAGTAAAGAAAAAAAACCATTTAAATAAATATCCAATTGGAATAGGGAAAAAATCATTCAAATTTACCTCTTTTTAAAGATCTAGGGACAATGTTGCCATTGCCATATTATCTCAAATTTAAAATACTAAAACAAAAGAAAACTATTTTGTAAAAACAAATCGTTTTTATTAGGTTTTCTGCTTCTCGCCCACATTCTGATTAAACTGACGTATTGATAAAAAGAATCGGTTCAGGCATCGATTTTATATCGAAATGCAAAAGGGTACATCAAAAGTTAAAATTTGAGACCTCAACTCGAGTCCCAGTAGAGATTTACCAGCACCATCTAGCGGTCACATTTACAACGACTAGATTACAAGCAATAAAAATATACATAGGCCTATTACGATACAGAACACATAAGGAAGAAGTAAGGGAGAAAAAGAGAAGTCTGTTCGAGTCGAGGTGCAAAAGTGGAATGCGGCACTTATCATGAAAAAAAAATAATAGTATGAGCAGGTGCGCATGCGCTCCGAAAGCAGAATCAATGACTTAGAGGATCTGGGCTGGAACAACTAGAAGTGAGAGTAGTGGGAATAAATGAAACCAAGGGCTTCTTTAATAATAATTCTTATAAATACTTGTTAATATAATATTTTAGATGATTATATGGGATTAAAGAACGTCCATACATTCAACATATACAAAAAAATTATTTTATGTTATAGAGACCACAAATAATAGTTTGGAATGCGATGTTAATGTGAAAGAAGATTTTCCAAAAATGTCGTGAAGCTTGGGGAGAAGTGGGAATCGGAAGAGATACCATTAACTTTATGCCATTGAATTAAACTAAATAAATAATGTGTGTATAGATACGAATAAGGCGGTCAGTGTTAGTCGATCATCAAGTAGATATAGTCATCTAGAATCTAGATAGTGTCTGCTCAGATTGGCCCATTTATCTGGTGGGTAGGCTACTGTCATGCCATAATAGTTCGCAGCGCAACCCCCGTAACGTAATCCATTGACCTACAAGAACTGTGGGTAATACCCTGATATGATCGTTTTCAATCTTCATAATACCGCCGTTTTATGGCTTATGGTATATGCCATGCCAGCCTGATTGTATATGCATATCGACCTCGTCTATTACTTAAATCTCGACCTCGTCTACTAAAAATCTGTTTAGTTGAATTTGAATGAAGTTTAGTAGAATGCATCCGCCTTCTTCTCTTTCACTGTGAATATACACACACTAAAGGCTAATACGAGGATGATTGACTGATGATAATTTAATTGATTTTTCATGCATTCTACTAAAAGATTTCGTTTATTGTCAACATTATCTCAAGATTAACCCTATTATATAGCTGCAATTCCACTTTGCCATTCAAATGTGTGTTATAAATAAATTATTTTACTATTTTTTAAATATTTATTATGGAACATATTATAAAATATACATTACAATATTAAAAGTTTGTGTTAATAGGAAAAATTATACAAAAATCTTATTCATTCAGTATTTATTTTTACAAAGTAATTGCTGCAAATTACACAATCAACACATAAATGTAAATCAAAGCTAAGAAAATTACATTCTATTCGTCAATTTCAAACACTTGAAAAAAAACTTTGAATAGTCTTGATTAGTTGCAATTTGATTTGAATAAATAAAAAAAAATCAATCAGTGAAAAGTCAAATTTGAAAAGTCAAATTTAAACGATAAAAAAATTCAATCAGTGAAAAGTCAAATTTGAAATTTAAATTTAAACGTTTTAAAAAGATAAAAGTTTAACAATTATTTTTAATTGTTACAATTAATTTGAATTTTAGATATGGCTCGTTGGTCTAGGGGTATGATTCTCGCTTCGGGTGCGAGAGGTCCCGGGTTCAAATCCCGGACGAGCCCTTGGTGGATCCTTTGTAATTGTCAGTCGATTGTCATATGATGATCAAATCCGATTCACTTTTTTAAACTGCATTTTATTAATGGCAACACCATTATAATACTGCATATTTATGCCCTATTATATTATGCATTGAAAACAATTTATAATTTGTTTTTTTTTTCAAATTTTATAACCTTATTATTAATATCCAATATTAGTAGGTCTCCATTTGAAAGTAAAGGTTCCAAAAAATATGTTTCATTTTAAGAAATAACAACAACTTCTGGAGGATGATGCTTTTCCTAATAGAATATGAATTATTTTGTCCCTAATATTTTACGTAATATAACATGTGGAATTTGAAGGCTGCTTTTGAAAGAAAATTGAAATGCGCAGTATGCTTGATATTTTAGTTTTTCATTGCTATAAAAATAATTTTACTATTGGTTTTATCGATTTTATTCTTTTATTGTTTTACTAATAATTTCCGTCAAACGTTTTTTTTAAATGGCAGACAGGAAAACTTATAAATGCGGCAGTACTGTTGATAATTTACGTGTAACGCGAATCGAGCAATTATCTTAATCGAACGAATGAGCAAATTCCATTTTCCGCATTTTTAAATATTTATCTGAATTAATGAATCTTGAAGTGGTTTTACTTAACTCTTAGATTAATATATAGTAATTATAATCTAAAATATTTTAAATGTAGGGGATAGCGGGGCTATTTGGGACAAAATTAAAACTTTTGTAGAATTACAATTTCTTTTTATTTAAGAAAATGTACGCATTTCTTTTGATACCATTTCGTAGCCCTGTCTTTCTTCTTTTTATATCTTATTTTAAAAGTAATTTATGTAAATTAATTGCTTTAGAATAAATTGATTAGTGAAATCACTTTTTTGTCCCAATAAATAGCCTCACCCCTGGGGCAAAACGTGAACAAGAAAAAAAATAAATCAATCATCGAAAAAGAATTTAATTTACTTTATGGCTATGGTTAGTTTCTCATTTGAAAACAAGAAACCCTATAAAATCTAAAGAAACAAAAGTGGTGGGCTTCAAGTTTGTTTACCTAGTAGGCTCCGCCCAAAACAGCTATTTTTCACGGGAAAAAAGTCCTGTCCCAGTTAGCTTCACAGAAAAACACTTTTAAATATTTTAATTGTGAAGTAACAGGGAAACATATAAGAGGAAAAAAATACACTGCCCGAAAGGAAATTAACAGGGCTTTTTGATGGTGTCAATTAAAAATAATTAAAAAAATTTGAAGTTTCTTAACTTGAAATTCATTTTGAAAAAGAAAAAAAATCGGAAAACCCCATTTTTTTAATTAACTTAAACAAAATTCATAAATTTTTCAACCAAACTTACTCCATCAATGCGTCATAAGGTTACTCACATTGCGTTAAAACGTTTTGTAACTTATGACATATGCCAACCTGATTGCATTTGTATACCCCCCTTTATCGACCACCTATATAACACCATATATACGTCACACCCCTTTAACATAATTTCATATATACATAAGTATAGGGATTAGGGAGAGAATGAAGATCAAATAGTAGAGAGGGGAGAGGACGAGGCACGCACTTTATATGAATCATTTTCAGTAATAAAAAATCTAAATTTACTATTTATATACAATCTATCGATTCAAATGTGTGCAATAAATTAGTTCTGATACTATTTTTTAAATATATATTTTCATGAAATAAAATAGTAAATAACCAAACTTTGTTCACTCAGTATTTATTTTACAAAGTGTAAATTAATTACTATTAAATGCAAATTTAGCTAAGAAAATTACATTCTATGTCAACTTTGAACACAAAACTTTGGAATAATAGTCTTATGGTTATAGTTTCAATATGGTTTGAGTATGTATAAAAAATTTAATCGATTCATTAGATATTTCCAATTGAACCAGATTTAGACCTTTTTGACGTGTTTACTACTGACTGTTACATTTCGAGATTCTCATTCCTCATTCCGCAGTCAATCTGACTATTAGACTTTCATAAAATCTCACGCAATGTGACACGATCAAATTTTATGGCTGTTGCTGTGAATAAGATTTGTACATTTATATTTTACTCTCAAACACTGCCATGCGCGTTCAAATGTTATGTTTTTTTTACTGTGAATTGGATTTTTTATCGTTTAAAATTTTGTATTCCGCAGCGCCCACTTCTTATATCATGTAAATCCTAGTTTAATACGCAATCATTGCATCAGCACCCTAGTTCACAGCGCCCTCGCTTTATCCCAACTATATAAAGCGTGCTGTTCGGTCGGCAACAGGCACAGTCTTCGACTTTTCATCTATCTTGCTACTCCTGCAGCATCTCTATAAGTTACAACTATTTATTTTTTATCTCGAATCTTGCTAAATTTTAAATATATGCTTTAAAAAAGATTCTCAACTCCTTGTCTTAACTATATCGTAGAATATTTCAATATTTTATACGATACCGTCCTATAATCTTATATAATAAACTTCAAAATTATTCGTAAGAAGTAACTACTTATTATGATTCAAGACAATCGCGAAATTAAAAGTAAAACATGCATTTTAAAATAATGTTAAAGAATATTATTTCTTCATAAGCGTATATGTACAATCTAACTATCTATCTACTTCAACGAATACAGGAATCGGGCTCAATCAATTTGATTGCTTGAACTTGGAAAAATACATTCAGTATTATCTACCCTCGATAATTCAAAGGTGTGCTATATTCATCTTGTTCATATCAGTACCTATATTAAAGACATTATGTTCGAAATAGAAAATTCTTATACAAAACTAATATACAGTTCAAATGTTATATAATTCTAGATGGATAATGAAGAGTCGTCCCAATCGCAAAAGCAAGATATGCTTCCAATGACAATAGATGAAGATTGTTATATGGCGATCCTTTTCGAACTTGATGAAAAAATATTGGAAGCCAAAATATTTGCAATTGAAAGAAAAGGTCTGGAAATCGAAGACCCGAGCCGAGATGCGTGCTCTTTATACTCAAGAAAAACTAAGTCTCGATCACCAAAGAAATTATCTGAAGACTGCAGTAGTTGGAAAGAAATCCCATTGATTTCGTGTTGCAGCTGCATTAGGTGGAATGTAGACTTTGATTATATGTAATGGTATTTCATTTTTCTCCAGAATTTCAATATTGCCACACCAAATCTCTGGGTTTTTTAAACCTCCTACGATCTCTTTCACTTTATTCGTAACATTGGTGGATCTTTCCTTTTATCAGTGTTTTTCCCTTCACTCCCATTTTGAATCTATGGCCTAATTCAAAATTCAATTCATTTACCACTTTGAATCGAATCGAGTGAATGATTCAAAAACGAATTTGAATTACAAAATTTCGTGTATTTTTAGCCAAGATTCAAAAATTCAGATTCACAAAAAAAAGAATTTAGACAAAATTATACAAATGAATGCGGCACTTATCATGAAAAAAAAATAATAGTATGAGCAGGTGCGCATGCGCTCCGAAAGCAGAATCAATGACTTAGAGGATCTGGGCTGGAACAACTAGAAGTGAGAGTAGTGGGAATAAATGAAACCAAGGGCTTCTTTAATAATAATTCTTATAAATACTTGTTAATATAATATTTTAGATGATTATATGGGATTAAAGAACGTCCATACATTCAACATATACAAAAAAATTATTTTATGTTATAGAGACCACAAATAATAGTTTGGAATGCGATGTTAATGTGAAAGAAGATTTTCCAAAAATGTCGTGAAGCTTGGGGAGAAGTGGGAATCGGAAGAGATACCATTAACTTTATGCCATTGAATTAAACTAAATAAATAATGTGTGTATAGATACGAATAAGGCGGTCAGTGTTAGTCGATCATCAAGTAGATATAGTCATCTAGAATCTAGATAGTGTCTGCTCAGATTGGCCCATTTATCTGGTGGGTAGGCTACTGTCATGCCATAATAGTTCGCAGCGCAACCCCCGTAACGTAATCCATTGACCTACAAGAACTGTGGGTAATACCCTGATATGATCGTTTTCAATCTTCATAATACCGCCGTTTTATGGCTTATGGTATATGCCATGCCAGCCTGATTGTATATGCATATCGACCTCGTCTATTACTTAAATCTCGACCTCGTCTACTAAAAATCTGTTTAGTTGAATTTGAATGAAGTTTAGTAGAATGCATCCGCCTTCTTCTCTTTCACTGTGAATATACACACACTAAAGGCTAATACGAGGATGATTGACTGATGATAATTTAATTGATTTTTCATGCATTCTACTAAAAGATTTCGTTTATTGTCAACATTATCTCAAGATTAACCCTATTATATAGCTGCAATTCCACTTTGCCATTCAAATGTGTGTTATAAATAAATTATTTTACTATTTTTTAAATATTTATTATGGAACATATTATAAAATATACATTACAATATTAAAAGTTTGTGTTAATAGGAAAAATTATACAAAAATCTTATTCATTCAGTATTTATTTTTACAAAGTAATTGCTGCAAATTACACAATCAACACATAAATGTAAATCAAAGCTAAGAAAATTACATTCTATTCGTCAATTTCAAACACTTGAAAAAAAACTTTGAATAGTCTTGATTAGTTGCAATTTGATTTGAATAAATAAAAAAAAATCAATCAGTGAAAAGTCAAATTTGAAAAGTCAAATTTAAACGATAAAAAAATTCAATCAGTGAAAAGTCAAATTTGAAATTTAAATTTAAACGTTTTAAAAAGATAAAAGTTTAACAATTATTTTTAATTGTTACAATTAATTTGAATTTTAGATATGGCTCGTTGGTCTAGGGGTATGATTCTCGCTTCGGGTGCGAGAGGTCCCGGGTTCAAATCCCGGACGAGCCCTTGGTGGATCCTTTGTAATTGTCAGTCGATTGTCATATGATGATCAAATCCGATTCACTTTTTTAAACTGCATTTTATTAATGGCAACACCATTATAATACTGCATATTTATGCCCTATTATATTATGCATTGAAAACAATTTATAATTTGTTTTTTTTTTCAAATTTTATAACCTTATTATTAATATCCAATATTAGTAGGTCTCCATTTGAAAGTAAAGGTTCCAAAAAATATGTTTCATTTTAAGAAATAACAACAACTTCTGGAGGATGATGCTTTTCCTAATAGAATATGAATTATTTTGTCCCTAATATTTTACGTAATATAACATGTGGAATTTGAAGGCTGCTTTTGAAAGAAAATTGAAATGCGCAGTATGCTTGATATTTTAGTTTTTCATTGCTATAAAAATAATTTTACTATTGGTTTTATCGATTTTATTCTTTTATTGTTTTACTAATAATTTCCGTCAAACGTTTTTTTTAAATGGCAGACAGGAAAACTTATAAATGCGGCAGTACTGTTGATAATTTACGTGTAACGCGAATCGAGCAATTATCTTAATCGAACGAATGAGCAAATTCCATTTTCCGCATTTTTAAATATTTATCTGAATTAATGAATCTTGAAGTGGTTTTACTTAACTCTTAGATTAATATATAGTAATTATAATCTAAAATATTTTAAATGTAGGGGATAGCGGGGCTATTTGGGACAAAATTAAAACTTTTGTAGAATTACAATTTCTTTTTATTTAAGAAAATGTACGCATTTCTTTTGATACCATTTCGTAGCCCTGTCTTTCTTCTTTTTATATCTTATTTTAAAAGTAATTTATGTAAATTAATTGCTTTAGAATAAATTGATTAGTGAAATCACTTTTTTGTCCCAATAAATAGCCTCACCCCTGGGGCAAAACGTGAACAAGAAAAAAAATAAATCAATCATCGAAAAAGAATTTAATTTACTTTATGGCTATGGTTAGTTTCTCATTTGAAAACAAGAAACCCTATAAAATCTAAAGAAACAAAAGTGGTGGGCTTCAAGTTTGTTTACCTAGTAGGCTCCGCCCAAAACAGCTATTTTTCACGGGAAAAAAGTCCTGTCCCAGTTAGCTTCACAGAAAAACACTTTTAAATATTTTAATTGTGAAGTAACAGGGAAACATATAAGAGGAAAAAAATACACTGCCCGAAAGGAAATTAACAGGGCTTTTTGATGGTGTCAATTAAAAATAATTAAAAAAATTTGAAGTTTCTTAACTTGAAATTCATTTTGAAAAAGAAAAAAAATCGGAAAACCCCATTTTTTTAATTAACTTAAACAAAATTCATAAATTTTTCAACCAAACTTACTCCATCAATGCGTCATAAGGTTACTCACATTGCGTTAAAACGTTTTGTAACTTATGACATATGCCAACCTGATTGCATTTGTATACCCCCCTTTATCGACCACCTATATAACACCATATATACGTCACACCCCTTTAACATAATTTCATATATACATAAGTATAGGGATTAGGGAGAGAATGAAGATCAAATAGTAGAGAGGGGAGAGGACGAGGCACGCACTTTATATGAATCATTTTCAGTAATAAAAAATCTAAATTTACTATTTATATACAATCTATCGATTCAAATGTGTGCAATAAATTAGTTCTGATACTATTTTTTAAATATATATTTTCATGAAATAAAATAGTAAATAACCAAACTTTGTTCACTCAGTATTTATTTTACAAAGTGTAAATTAATTACTATTAAATGCAAATTTAGCTAAGAAAATTACATTCTATGTCAACTTTGAACACAAAACTTTGGAATAATAGTCTTATGGTTATAGTTTCAATATGGTTTGAGTATGTATAAAAAATTTAATCGATTCATTAGATATTTCCAATTGAACCAGATTTAGACCTTTTTGACGTGTTTACTACTGACTGTTACATTTCGAGATTCTCATTCCTCATTCCGCAGTCAATCTGACTATTAGACTTTCATAAAATCTCACGCAATGTGACACGATCAAATTTTATGGCTGTTGCTGTGAATAAGATTTGTACATTTATATTTTACTCTCAAACACTGCCATGCGCGTTCAAATGTTATGTTTTTTTTACTGTGAATTGGATTTTTTATCGTTTAAAATTTTGTATTCCGCAGCGCCCACTTCTTATATCATGTAAATCCTAGTTTAATACGCAATCATTGCATCAGCACCCTAGTTCACAGCGCCCTCGCTTTATCCCAACTATATAAAGCGTGCTGTTCGGTCGGCAACAGGCACAGTCTTCGACTTTTCATCTATCTTGCTACTCCTGCAGCATCTCTATAAGTTACAACTATTTATTTTTTATCTCGAATCTTGCTAAATTTTAAATATATGCTTTAAAAAAGATTCTCAACTCCTTGTCTTAACTATATCGTAGAATATTTCAATATTTTATACGATACCGTCCTATAATCTTATATAATAAACTTCAAAATTATTCGTAAGAAGTAACTACTTATTATGATTCAAGACAATCGCGAAATTAAAAGTAAAACATGCATTTTAAAATAATGTTAAAGAATATTATTTCTTCATAAGCGTATATGTACAATCTAACTATCTATCTACTTCAACGAATACAGGAATCGGGCTCAATCAATTTGATTGCTTGAACTTGGAAAAATACATTCAGTATTATCTACCCTCGATAATTCAAAGGTGTGCTATATTCATCTTGTTCATATCAGTACCTATATTAAAGACATTATGTTCGAAATAGAAAATTCTTATACAAAACTAATATACAGTTCAAATGTTATATAATTCTAGATGGATAATGAAGAGTCGTCCCAATCGCAAAAGCAAGATATGCTTCCAATGACAATAGATGAAGATTGTTATATGGCGATCCTTTTCGAACTTGATGAAAAAATATTGGAAGCCAAAATATTTGCAATTGAAAGAAAAGGTCTGGAAATCGAAGACCCGAGCCGAGATGCGTGCTCTTTATACTCAAGAAAAACTAAGTCTCGATCACCAAAGAAATTATCTGAAGACTGCAGTAGTTGGAAAGAAATCCCATTGATTTCGTGTTGCAGCTGCATTAGGTGGAATGTAGACTTTGATTATATGTAATGGTATTTCATTTTTCTCCAGAATTTCAATATTGCCACACCAAATCTCTGGGTTTTTTAAACCTCCTACGATCTCTTTCACTTTATTCGTAACATTGGTGGATCTTTCCTTTTATCAGTGTTTTTCCCTTCACTCCCATTTTGAATCTATGGCCTAATTCAAAATTCAATTCATTTACCACTTTGAATCGAATCGAGTGAATGATTCAAAAACGAATTTGAATTACAAAATTTCGTGTATTTTTAGCCAAGATTCAAAAATTCAGATTCACAAAAAAAAGAATTTAGACAAAATTATGATTCACTTTCAAAAGGGTAAGATGTTCAAGTAGAGCGTCGCTTAGACGAGCACGACGGGCAGTAAGAACAATAGATCCTGTGGAAAAGAGGCGCTCTACAGGAGCTGATGAAGGTAGGGTAGTATTGTGTTTTTGGAAAAGAATTTTGATCGTCGGATAGTTGTCAAGCATACTGAGATCTTTGGATTTGTCGGTAAGGTAACGCTCTAGCTCGGTTCTGCTTTCAGGTTGACGATCGTCGAAAGAAAGGAAATCGTTTTCAGTAATGGGGGACATGATAGGCAATGGCTGCTTTCCGATTGCTAATTCTAACTTTTTCTTAGCTGATGCACGCTCTTTCTCATCTGTTAACCAAGACAACTTAAACCTTGGATGTGTTACAGCAGCTAAAACGTAGTGATCCTTCTTGAATAGCTCCCCAAACCTTGCATCTAACTTTTCTACGATTGCATCTCTGACAGAGACACTGACTTGATCCTCATCTTGAAATTCAGAGAAATCGTCAGAAGGAAATGCGAGCAAAAGAAGGGAAGATTTAACTTTCACAAGAAGTGGAAGAACAGAGCCAAGATAGCAATGGGTTTCTCCTTGAAGAATATCAAGAGCACTAGAGATGGGGTACATAATTTGAAGAAATTCTGTTAGAAAACGATAGTCATCATCGCTAACTTCGGGAATTTTAAGTTTGCCTAATAGCTCTCTAATTTTTGACTGATCTTGTTGTATGAACATGAGAACGGAATCAAATAGCGAGTTCCAGCGAGTCACGACAGGTCTAGGCAAGTAACGACCTAAAATATCAAATACATCATCGGAAGCATTAACACTCCTACCAGCAGCATTCCAGAGAGCGTGCAACTTTGCCACCGCTCTTCTATAACTAGTTTTAAATTTGGGATGAGCAAGAAGAACATTTTCAAAATCTGTAGTGGCTAAGAGACTAAGAGTGTGTGAAGCACAGCGATAATGAGGAGGTAGTTTTAACACAGGGGGTTCAAAAGAGCCAACATTAAATGGTTGCCCATATGTAGAGGAAAGAGCATTAGATAAGATGTCACCAACAGATGTGGGATCAATGAGATTCTCATCGATCGAGTCTTGATCGGAGTTGTAGTCGAATACCTCGGCATCGTCGGCAACTTCTTCAAACTCTTCGTCTGTGTCGTCTTCAACAGGAACTGGAGGGCTACTGTAGACCCGAAATGCCTTGCAGAAGTTCGACCCATTATCGGTAACAATGCTGATGACACGAGAGCCAAGGTTGAAGTCACGGATGATGTAGTCTAGCTTCTTGGCAATTGTATCAAAAGTGTGCGAACCTATTTTAAATCAGTGAGAAGAGAATTTTAAATTAAATAAAATAAATTAGATATCATTTAATAACTGTCACCTTTGAAGCGTTTACAAGCGAGAGCAACTGAAACTCGATTGAGCTTTGCGTCTAACCAGTGGGCCGTTACGCCGAGAAAGCTACGGTTTCTTCCGGTCCAAATGTCGGCAGTCAAACAAATGAAAGCGACGCTCGCTGTCACGGCAATTATTCTGGATTTAAAAGCTTTAAATCTCTGAACAATCATGCGCCTCACGCGCTTCTGGGACAACGGACGAGCACGCGGATTCAGGACGCGAACGAGAAGACGAAACGATGGACGAGTGACTGTATGAAGAGGCCTGGCCTCTATATAAAAAAAATAAATAATAAATTCAACTAACTAGTGTTATCAAATTAAAAATTTATTCATACCTGATATGATATAAGCTACGCACGCATTGTCGATTTCTTTTTGTCGAGCAGCAGGCAGGGGAGCCAAGGAGACCTGTAGAGATGTTGTCATTGTTGTGGCGATAGTAGAGTGCTTCATCCGCTTTTTGGGTGGCGGAGCAAGGGATGGCAGAGCGAGCTCAGCAGCCTTCCTTTTTCTCTCTTCGACAGCATCTCCTTTTCTGGTCTCCTCTTCTTCGACCCAAATTGAATGTTGAATTGGATGACACGTCTGCAAGAAGATGACATTGTAGTGGAAGAATTTTTTTTTGTAATATTTAACTATTTTTACTTACTCTGAAGTGGCGTAAGAAATTTGTAGTGCACTTGAAACGTCCACGCTTAGTTTTTTTACAAATGGAGCACTTTCCGGACATGTTTTCACCACAGTAGCTGTTACTTTTTACCTCAGTAGAAAACTCAAATAACCGAAACACTCCCTTTTGGTACCAATGAAAAGCTAAAACACCCTCGCTTTCTTCTACCTCCTCAAGAACCATGATCAATATCGTGAATAAAAAATGGCAGCTAAAATCTTACTTTAGTTGAGGACGCCGAAAAAAGAAAGAGAAAAATCCAGTTGAGGTAGCTGTCCATTTGACGTTTCCCTTCCCTTTCCTGCTTAGCGGTGTTGCCAAGTGAATTGAATCTTTTTGTGAATTTCGCATGAATTGATTCATCAGTTGACAGATTCAGTTGAAAATCGTCAAATTCAATTCAAAATTCGATTCATTTTAGATTGTGAATTGTCAATTAATTCACGATTCAAAAATTCAAAAAAATTTGAATGATTCACGAATCGAATTTTTAAGTGAATTGAAGGGAAAAACACTGCCTTTTATACGTTATTCTCTTCTGGTATGTTGTGTCCTTCTTTATGAACCTTTCTTCTCTCTTTCATCATTGCTGTGTTCCGTTCTGCGTATTATTAAATGTCAATAAATGTAGTAAACAGAATCGCGCTTTATCTATACATAATTGATGGGTTACAAATGATCTATTAGTCATTTCCAAAACTCAATGTCTTGACAGCATGTAAAGCAGGAACATTTTTAACTATAATAAGATCAGCTAACAATTGTTTTTATAGGGAGCGTGTATATATACTAGTTAAGTTTCACAACATTTATCATAAATTTTATCGAAACTTGTTTTAAAACTGTTAGAATTCTATTGGAATCAAACTGGTTGTTAGAATGCCCAGTAATTTCGATAACCGTATCACAATGGAGCGTTGCCATAGTATTGCATATTCATAAGAAAAGAACGTATATATTTAATACATTCAATAAACATCAAGTGGAGTTAAAAAAAAAAAATACGTAAACAATTTCATCCAATGTGTGAATTATTAGAACAATTCGCTGTTTTTCTATTTTGAAAATTTTAGCGGTTTTATTTATATGCACTTACCAGCAGAGTATAATATTGCATTTCCTACAAACATTGTATCAAGTATTTAAAAAATCTAGATAAAAAAATATTTAAAGCAATAGATAACACAGATAAATGCAAAAGACGGGATAATTTGACAACCAAAGTGGATATCAAAGTCCGTGTCAAAGGCTCGTCCGGGATTTGAACCCGGGATCCCTCGCACTTTAGGCGAGAATCATACCCCTAGACCAACGAGCCTCGTAATTGTCGGTTTCTTAACAAATGTATTTTTTCGAACAGAGAAACAAAAACAAAAAAATTATATTTTAAAAAATAAGAAATAATAACATGTATCTAATCTTAATGACTAACCCATCCAGTTAATCCTATATATATGTATATATGAATGTACCATTTCTATTAATTTACTTAAATGAAACACTTCTTTCTGATTAAAATACTTTAAGGTTTACTTTGAATTATGTTGTGTAAATGCCTCATTTGCTTGGTTTTAACCAGGTAAAATATTGTATATTTAATTTTTAATTGATTATTAATTATTTATTGGCTGTTTTATAAGCATATTTCAAGGATTTATTATGAAAAATTTTAAAATGTGGCTTAAATTCTTATATTGTTCTATTACAGTTAACACGAAAAGGGTAGAAAACGAAGAAAACGCGTAGAAAAGCAAGAAAAGGCGGTAAAAGCCAGTAAATTTCTGTCAATTTCTAGCAAAAAAAATCAGTAAATTTACCATTTTTCCGTAAACTTACCGCCTTTTCTTGGACCAAGAAAAGGCGGTTTGTTTTTCTAGGACCAAGAAAACGAGTAAAAATAAGAGTCGGTTGCCCCTCGAGTTAACAGTAGGCCTCTAATGAGGGGCAACCGACTCTTTTTTAAATCATTTTCTTGGGCGTAGAAAAGGAAATAAAACTGAGAAAATGCTTAGAAAAGCAAGAAAAAGTGGTAAAAGCTGGTAAATTTCTTGCTTTTTCTAGAAAAAAAACCCGGTAAATTTCCCAGTTTTCTGTAAATTTCTTACATTTTCTCACTTTTCTACGCGTTTTCTTGCTTTTATACGTCCAAGAAAATCAGTAAAAAAAGAGTCGGTTGCCCCTCGGCCTCTAATCAAACCATTTTCAAATCCAATCTAAAAATATTTTGTTAGCTTATTCTAATGGTTGTTAAATTCAATAAAAAAATGAAATAAAATCAACATTCTACTTGACCGAATAGCGGAATGAGCCTCATTAGACCATAGAATCTATATAGGAAAGGCCATAAACTATAAAGTATAGAATGTGCCGTATAAGAGCTTATTATAAGCCTATCGGTTTTCTCAAAAGGTGTGCAGAGTTCTTATATAACTATACGTATAATTTTTAGATAAGAAAAGCTAAACTAACTATTATAGAGCTAAGAAAGTTAAGGTACCTTGAGAAAAAAAGAGAGAAAATGCACCGTGTTTATGGCTTTAACTTCATTATATTTTAAAAACTTAATAGTTTTTAAAAATACAATTTTCGGTCTAGCAAAAATGTTTAGTTGAGATTGTTGGCAACCGATGTGAGTTTGCTGAAATCCATAGGCACAGTAGTGCATACCATGTAAACCCTAGTTTAAAAAGACTTCGCCGCATTACAGACATGTGCATAAACCAGTTGCTAAACCTGTAATTATACGCAATAACTTTTCATTTTTCACATGTCATCTCTAGCTCTACTTCCTTGCACCAACGCTGTATTAAACCCTAGTTCACAGCGCCATCGTGTAACTCTAAGCCGTACCCGAGACCGTATCACATGTATAAGGATTTAGGAGCTGCTCTGCTTTACATTTGGAAAGAACTTAAAAAACCTATAGTGCCAGGCATGCGCACTACAGGTTTGCCATGTTGCCAATCATGCGCAGTAATCTGTAAACCGGTTGAGCATCGATCGGGAGCAACGCTTGATTTATGATGATTAAACTGTCAACTTCGTCCTGATCTTATCTCCGGTTATGGCTTATGGCATGTGCACTTGATTGGAATTCTATGCTCCGCCATGTAACTCCTTACATTAACTTTCCAAAATCGTTGATAACTTTTATGGTTTTCTACGGTTTCGTCGAGCGGAACGACGTCGTAAAACTCCGATAAAAGTAGGTTTTACGGTGTAGACGTGTCGTGCTCAAAGTTCGGACGTGCCGTGCGCAGAGCCCATCTCTCACCATATAATCTCTAGTTCGAAACGCCACCGCTGTATTAAACCCTAGTTCACAACGCCACCGTGTTACCCCGAAACCTGATCACCTATATAAGAAGCTGCTCTCTTTACCATCTGGTCAGAGAACACCCACTGGTCCTCTCACGCACTGGTCCTCTCACGCATTGGTCCTCTCACACCCTTTTCCAGTAGTGGCTGGTTGGTATATATTGTAATACAGGCCTTTTCACGTCTGTCTCTTCATTCTAACTTTATTATACATCTAATGTAAGTTGGTTTTTAAGTGTGAAATTAGCACTACAAAACCTAGTTTACAGCGCTCTTGCTACATCCTAACTATCTTATTGCTAGTTTCCTCCAAATTGCTATGTGCTATACACAACTGAAAATTGAATAAGTTCAGAGTTTTGTTATGTTAAATGCTTAACAATAAGATTTTTTCGATTGTGAATTTTTTTGTAGAATATAAGAAAATTTTGGTTAAAATATATTCGATAGACTACTTTGATTAATAAGAATATTATCGTTTATTGGTCGCATCACATATATCAAAATATTTAACCTGTTTAATTCAATTTTCTTAACAGATTCTGTGTCATCGAAAACTGGCATTGGCCTCAATCAATTAGATTTCTTGAAGGTTTGGCTCTTTTCTATATAATCTAAAAATTCAAAGGTATTTTTGTAAATTATGTCAATATATCATAATTAAATATATCATTCAATAATCACAAAAATTGGATTCCCAGATGGATCCATATAATGTACCCCAATCGAAGCAGAAGTTGTCTCCACCGACTTCTCATCTCCCTATCATACGTGATGAAAAATATTGGAAGCTACAATATATTCGAATGAAAGAGAAGCTCCGCAAAATATCTGACGAAACAGCTCGTATTCGAGCTCGTACTCTATACTACCAACGATACTGTTCTTGCTGTGGCAGTCGAATAACCCCAATAGCATCAGTTGCTGGAAAGAAATCAAATTGAATTTTAATTGAGAGAGTAATTTGCACCTGTAGTAGGTGGAATGTAGACCTTTCTTATACGCATGCATATATGATCTTCTGAGTTCATTATACTATTTTCTATATTTAATATTCTTATATTTTCCAACGCTACATTTCTGTTATAGATTTCGATTTCTCTTCTCTTCTCAAACAAACTTAAAAGGTTATAAATTTAAGAATTCCAAATTCCCGATTAGTCACAATGTGAAGTCATTAAGGCAATTGCGTCGTTATGTAACATTCATTTGTTGTGTAATGAATAAAAACACAGATTTTGTTAAGCAATTCTGATTTTTAAAATGTTTTTTTTTTATTTATTAAAAAAAGCGCACGGCTGTATGGGGAAAATAACCAGAAAAATTTCTAGGTTAGGAAGGGGGAAAATCTGGGTTTTTTAAGGGGTTTTGATACGATAAAAGTACCTTAATTCGCTTCGTATAATAGTAGTATAATAGTATCGTCGTATAATAGTATAATAGTAGTAAGCAATATGGTATAAATACGGACAATCAATATTGGTTTTTTAAGGGGTTTTGATACGATAAAAATACCCTAATTCGCCTCGCATTATAGTAGTAAGCAATATAGTATAAATACGGAAAATCAATATGGGTTAAATAAGGGAAATAAAAACGAACAACTAACGAAACTAAAATGAAGTTTTAAAACTGGGTAAAAAGATAGTTATTAATGAGTTTCACAGTCCTTAAAATTACAGTTGAAATGCGTACAATATACGCATAAAATACCCTGATAAAACCCAAAGGATATACTTGGAATTTAGGAAGCTCGGAACTACCGTTTTTAAATGAGTATTGAATCTGCGTAAAATACTTATTATATTACCCATTATTTTACCCAGTGAGCTACGTTTTATCGGGAGATTTAACCCAGATTCCTTCTGAGTATATTATAGCAAAACGAGGATTAATAACCCAGATTTTACTAGTATTGCACCGCAGATCACGTACTAGGGATAACATGTTTATAATTGACCACCTAGTTTGTTTATTATAAAAATAAGTTGATAAAATTCATCTTAAGCTCTTATATTCGTTATTTAAATATATATTTATCAATTATTAATCAGAGGAGCAATCATCTCAACTAAAAATGTTCTTTAGGACTCTTTGCAGACCGAAAATTTATGCAATTAAATATATATATATATAAAATGCCATAGTCTTAACTTCAATTCTTATATGCCGTATGTAATGGTTTTAAGTATAAAACTTTACAGTTTTCTATAGTTTTTAAAATACAAATTTCGGCCCAAACCACATCCAATCTATAGACAATTTTCAATTGGAATTTTTTTTTGCAACAAACTCAAGTTTGATGAGAACTCTATAGGCACAGCAGTTCTTGCCATGTAAACCCTAGTTGAGAACGCCACCGTTGTATCAAAATTTTAGTGTTAGACATGCGCACTAACCTTTAAGCGCTAACCTAGTATGCTAGTATGGTAGTATGTTTCATCAACTTCTGTTCTGAGTCTTATTAAAACGGTTATCTATTGCGTGACAATTAATACAGACACTCATGATTACACTCTAAAATTTTCAAAGTTTCCAATTTATTATAGGGATGTTATAGAGTTATAGTTAAAATTTAAATGAACAAAAATCACAATTGAAATGGGCTATCTGTATTTCATCTATATTACAAGAGCTTTATTAAGACTTTATATGGGATTATCATCATTAAGAAATTATATTTAATCAACAGTATATGTAACAAATCGGAGTTTTTTTTATAAATTATATCATCACTGCCTCACAGCATCAAACCCATAGTTCACAGCGCCTCCGCTTCATCCTAAGTAATATGTAGTGCGCTGTTCTTCCTTATTTCTTATATTTTCCAACGCTACATTTCTGTTATAGATTTCGATTTCTCTAGTCACAGCTTTTTTATAATCTGGCGTTTACATTGATTTATTTGTCATTTCTTCTATGCATTTTTGTGCGAATATATGTATTTATTCCTTCTCGTTTTTTAATGTATTGCATACCGTCTGTAGATGTCAATAAATGTACTAAAAATGTTTCAAATAAATCATCAACTGCCCACCAAGCACAAAAAATAAAATTGCCATTATATATAAATTTTAACACAAAACTTGGAATAGTCTTCATTAGTTGCAATATGGTTTGAGTATATATATATATATATTAACGTAAGATTAAGCATAAGCGTAAGATAATTGCATATGCAATGAATCCAATAGTTCCAATCAGCAGATCAGTTTAATACCTTTTTTACGTGTTCACGACTGACGTTTGTATTGCAAGATTCTCATTCCTCATCACGTAGTCAATGTGACTATTAGACTTTCATATGATTTCACACACTGCGACACGTTCCAATGTTATGGCCGTTACTGTAGATGAGATTTGTATATTTTGCTCTCAAACACGGCCACACGTTCAAATGTTATGGTTTTTACTGTGCATTGGATGTTTTTATAGTTTACCATTTTGTATTGCGCAGCGCCCATATCTTATTCCATGGAAATCCTAGTTTAATCCGGCAATCACTGCATCAATCCCCTAGTTCACAGCGCTCTCGCTACATCCAAACTATATAAAGCGTGCTGTTCTAACGCCAAAAGACACGCAGTCTTTGACTCCTCACGTATCCTGCTAGTTTCTCCTGCAACATCTCTGCTCTGCACATGTTTTAAAAGATTCTTAACTCTTTGTTATTATAAACAACTTATTTTTTAACATTTTTGACTAACTTAATCAGATCGTAGACTAATCTTATATTTTATACAATATGTTCCTAAAATCCTATACAATAAACTTCCATATTATTCGTAAGAAGTAAATACTTATTATTATTCAAGACAATCACGAAATTTAAGGTTAAATATGAATTTTAAAATAAAGTAAAAAATGTTATTTCTTTACAGGAATCTAATTGCGGAACTGGGTTCAATCAATTTGATTACTTTAAATTGGAAAAAAAACTTTCAGTATTATCTACTCTCAATAATTCGAGGGGTTGGACACTCCAGAATAAGCAACGTTTTTAAGGTAACGTGCACTTATTTAGTCCACAAGAAAACGTGGACTATTCTGCACTATTTGGGTCCTTTAGGGCATGCATCGGCTAGTGCGTATTTTCTACTGGTTGCCGAAACCCATATTCTTACTGCCTCAGGGAATTGTTAGTGCAAAAAGGACTAGCGAGGACTAAAAGAATATTTTGCCTATTCTTGAGTGTCCAACCCCTCGCAATAATTTAAAGGTATGATATTCATCTTATTCATCAGTACCTATATTAAGGACAAAAACTAATAAAGCTCAAATCAAATGTTGAATCAAATGAAAGAATTCTAGATCGATAACGAAGAGTCGTCCCAATCGCAGAAGCAAGAGATGCTTCCAATGATAATAGATGACGATTGTTATTTGCCGATCCTTATTGAACTTGATGAAAAATATTGGAAGCCAAAATATTTGCAACTGAGAGAGAAGGTCCGGAAATCGAACCCCAGCCGAGTTGCGTGCTCTTCGTATTCAAGAGAAATTAAAGGTCGACCGCCAGAGAAACTATCTGCTGGAAGTTAGAAAGAAATTGCATTGATTTCGTGTTGCAAGTGGCGGATCCAGCCCCCCCCCCCCCAAGACGGTAAAACTATCATGGGAGAGATAGGGATTACGTAAAATCGTCCCCCCCCCCCCCCCCCCAAGACCGAGGTCTGGATCCGCCCCTGCGTGTTGCAGAGAACTGATGCATCTGTAGTAGATAGAATGTAGACTTTTATTGTACAGGCATCCGCATAAAAAACTCCCAAGACCTCCTGACCTCGACTTCAAACGGCCATCTCAAAGTATGGCCTAAAAGCTATTCTCTTAAAGTGGCGCGGGCGTATAGCTACTAAGCCGGCGGCTACTGCCTTTTTTAAGCGCATGGGAGGATTTTTCTGTTTTCTGTTGTCAGAGGGTGGGGGGTTGAAAGGTGGGTGGCGGGTGAATTCTCAGGGTCGCCGGGGTAGGCTGCTATGCATCTACAGCACCTGTCTGGGAATGTTTACTTTTTTTTTGTCAAGGTCTACCGTCTACGACTCCGTCAACGGCGACGGAGTGCCTCTCAGCTGATCGCACGATGAGACCACTATGCTATGATATCATTTTTTAAATTTCACGAAAATGAATTGAATACTTAATTTATATTATTAGTTGATCTATGACTTATTTGCATAAAATTGGTCGATCATCATTCAATTTTAAAATTACAGCTTATGAGACGGTTGCATAAATAAAAACTATAAAATAAAAGATGAAGTTACGAAATGAAAGTGATTGTCGTATTCAGTGCTATGTGAATGAACTAAATAAGGGATTAGTAAATAAATAAAGCTGTTAAGTGAAGGAAATATATGAAAAAACAAACATCAGCTAGAGGAAATGCATCATTTCAAAATTTAATCAAGATACAATATACTAATTCTTGAATATTGCTATGGAACATAGCAATTGACCATTTAAAGCATAGCTATTATGATTACGCAACGTTTTTAGATCAATAATTGAAGATGTAAACATTTTTAACTTTGTACGAATTCAAAACTATCAAATTTATACTTAAATTAGACTTTTATAACGGTTTACGCATTAATTTGTTAATTTTCGTAAATTTAAATTTAATGAACATTAGATGGCACCCCCGTCAAACCCGCAAATTCCAGCCGATGCGGGAAAGCCTAGTCTATAGCTGTCCATAAGAAGCAGACTTTAGTACACCACCTGGTGGGAAGCGGGGATTTTTTTGCGGATGCCTGTACGTAAAGGCATTAACATTTTTCCTCAAAGTTTTTACACTAATAAACTATTCGTATTATGCAATATTTTCACACCAAATCCCTGTTTCTACCCTGGAATCTGTGCAACTCTAGTTGTAACATTTTTTTCTTGCATTTCATACATTCTCATCTAATATGTATTTAAATTTAACCTTTCTATGTATAACGGATTTTTAGCGATGTGTTCTGTTCTGTATAATGTGTCAATAAATGTAGTAAAAGGACTTTTTATGCTTTAATCGTATTCTACTACATAGTTTGGTTTACAAATTAGCATTTTTTTTGTCATTCTGAAATTCCATATATTGACAGTGTAAATCAGATTTTAAATTTAATTAGTAATTTCTAAGAATATTATCTAATAATTACTACTAGGGACTATGTAGTATGTACTTGTCAATTTTTAAGTTATTTTGTAGAATTGATCGAAACTTTCTAAATGCGACTTCTTATATTATCCTATTCCAGTTTACAGCATAATCAAATTATTTCCATTTGAATCTAAGAATATTTGGTTAGCTTTTAATACACATCGAATTCATTAAATCGTTTCGATCGCAGCATTTAAAAAATCGACTTCAGATTATGCTCGGTATTAAAAGTATTGATGAAACAATATTGCAAGGGAAACTGTTTGCAAATGAAAACGAAGCTCATCCGGAAAATCAACCGTGAAAATCAAAGAACCTGGAAATCGATTCAACTGGATGACTTAAAATGAAACTTCATTGGACTCCATTAAAAAATTTTGGTTTACATTTTACAATTTCCCCCCTTGAGAGATAGGACTTGAGCACACGCCACTGCAGTAAAAAAACAAACTTAAAAGGTTATAAATTTAAGAATTCCAAATTCCCGATTAGTCACAATGTGAAGTCATTAAGGCAATTGCGTCGTTATGTAACATTCATTTGTTGTGTAATGAATAAAAACACAGATTTTGTTAAGCAATTCTGATTTTTAAAATGTTTTTTTTTTATTTATTAAAAAAAGCGCACGGCTGTATGGGGAAAATAACCAGAAAAATTTCTAGGTTAGGAAGGGGGAAAATCTGGGTTTTTTAAGGGGTTTTGATACGATAAAAGTACCTTAATTCGCTTCGTATAATAGTAGTATAATAGTATCGTCGTATAATAGTATAATAGTAGTAAGCAATATGGTATAAATACGGACAATCAATATTGGTTTTTTAAGGGGTTTTGATACGATAAAAATACCCTAATTCGCCTCGCATTATAGTAGTAAGCAATATAGTATAAATACGGAAAATCAATATGGGTTAAATAAGGGAAATAAAAACGAACAACTAACGAAACTAAAATGAAGTTTTAAAACTGGGTAAAAAGATAGTTATTAATGAGTTTCACAGTCCTTAAAATTACAGTTGAAATGCGTACAATATACGCATAAAATACCCTGATAAAACCCAAAGGATATACTTGGAATTTAGGAAGCTCGGAACTACCGTTTTTAAATGAGTATTGAATCTGCGTAAAATACTTATTATATTACCCATTATTTTACCCAGTGAGCTACGTTTTATCGGGAGATTTAACCCAGATTCCTTCTGAGTATATTATAGCAAAACGAGGATTAATAACCCAGATTTTACTAGTATTGCACCGCAGATCACGTACTAGGGATAACATGTTTATAATTGACCACCTAGTTTGTTTATTATAAAAATAAGTTGATAAAATTCATCTTAAGCTCTTATATTCGTTATTTAAATATATATTTATCAATTATTAATCAGAGGAGCAATCATCTCAACTAAAAATGTTCTTTAGGACTCTTTGCAGACCGAAAATTTATGCAATTAAATATATATATATATAAAATGCCATAGTCTTAACTTCAATTCTTATATGCCGTATGTAATGGTTTTAAGTATAAAACTTTACAGTTTTCTATAGTTTTTAAAATACAAATTTCGGCCCAAACCACATCCAATCTATAGACAATTTTCAATTGGAATTTTTTTTTGCAACAAACTCAAGTTTGATGAGAACTCTATAGGCACAGCAGTTCTTGCCATGTAAACCCTAGTTGAGAACGCCACCGTTGTATCAAAATTTTAGTGTTAGACATGCGCACTAACCTTTAAGCGCTAACCTAGTATGCTAGTATGGTAGTATGTTTCATCAACTTCTGTTCTGAGTCTTATTAAAACGGTTATCTATTGCGTGACAATTAATACAGACACTCATGATTACACTCTAAAATTTTCAAAGTTTCCAATTTATTATAGGGATGTTATAGAGTTATAGTTAAAATTTAAATGAACAAAAATCACAATTGAAATGGGCTATCTGTATTTCATCTATATTACAAGAGCTTTATTAAGACTTTATATGGGATTATCATCATTAAGAAATTATATTTAATCAACAGTATATGTAACAAATCGGAGTTTTTTTTATAAATTATATCATCACTGCCTCACAGCATCAAACCCATAGTTCACAGCGCCTCCGCTTCATCCTAAGTAATATGTAGTGCGCTGTTCTTCCTTATTTCTTATATTTTCCAACGCTACATTTCTGTTATAGATTTCGATTTCTCTAGTCACAGCTTTTTTATAATCTGGCGTTTACATTGATTTATTTGTCATTTCTTCTATGCATTTTTGTGCGAATATATGTATTTATTCCTTCTCGTTTTTAATGTATTGCATACCGTCTGTAGATGTCAATAAATGTACTAAAAATGTTTCAAATAAATCATCAACTGCCCACCAAGCACAAAAAATAAAATTGCCATTATATATAAATTTTAACACAAAACTTGGAATAGTCTTCATTAGTTGCAATATGGTTTGAGTATATATATATATATATTAACGTAAGATTAAGCATAAGCGTAAGATAATTGCATATGCAATGAATCCAATAGTTCCAATCAGCAGATCAGTTTAATACCTTTTTTACGTGTTCACGACTGACGTTTGTATTGCAAGATTCTCATTCCTCATCACGTAGTCAATGTGACTATTAGACTTTCATATGATTTCACACACTGCGACACGTTCCAATGTTATGGCCGTTACTGTAGATGAGATTTGTATATTTTGCTCTCAAACACGGCCACACGTTCAAATGTTATGGTTTTTACTGTGCATTGGATGTTTTTATAGTTTACCATTTTGTATTGCGCAGCGCCCATATCTTATTCCATGGAAATCCTAGTTTAATCCGGCAATCACTGCATCAATCCCCTAGTTCACAGCGCTCTCGCTACATCCAAACTATATAAAGCGTGCTGTTCTAACGCCAAAAGACACGCAGTCTTTGACTCCTCACGTATCCTGCTAGTTTCTCCTGCAACATCTCTGCTCTGCACATGTTTTAAAAGATTCTTAACTCTTTGTTATTATAAACAACTTATTTTTTAACATTTTTGACTAACTTAATCAGATCGTAGACTAATCTTATATTTTATACAATATGTTCCTAAAATCCTATACAATAAACTTCCATATTATTCGTAAGAAGTAAATACTTATTATTATTCAAGACAATCACGAAATTTAAGGTTAAATATGAATTTTAAAATAAAGTAAAAAATGTTATTTCTTTACAGGAATCTAATTGCGGAACTGGGTTCAATCAATTTGATTACTTTAAATTGGAAAAAAAACTTTCAGTATTATCTACTCTCAATAATTCGAGGGGTTGGACACTCCAGAATAAGCAACGTTTTTAAGGTAACGTGCACTTATTTAGTCCACAAGAAAACGTGGACTATTCTGCACTATTTGGGTCCTTTAGGGCATGCATCGGCTAGTGCGTATTTTCTACTGGTTGCCGAAACCCATATTCTTACTGCCTCAGGGAATTGTTAGTGCAAAAAGGACTAGCGAGGACTAAAAGAATATTTTGCCTATTCTTGAGTGTCCAACCCCTCGCAATAATTTAAAGGTATGATATTCATCTTATTCATCAGTACCTATATTAAGGACAAAAACTAATAAAGCTCAAATCAAATGTTGAATCAAATGAAAGAATTCTAGATCGATAACGAAGAGTCGTCCCAATCGCAGAAGCAAGAGATGCTTCCAATGATAATAGATGACGATTGTTATTTGCCGATCCTTATTGAACTTGATGAAAAATATTGGAAGCCAAAATATTTGCAACTGAGAGAGAAGGTCCGGAAATCGAACCCCAGCCGAGTTGCGTGCTCTTCGTATTCAAGAGAAATTAAAGGTCGACCGCCAGAGAAACTATCTGCTGGAAGTTAGAAAGAAATTGCATTGATTTCGTGTTGCAAGTGGCGGATCCAGCCCCCCCCCCCAAGACGGTAAAACTATCATGGGAGAGATAGGGATTACGTAAAATCGTCCCCCCCCCCCCCCAAGACCGAGGTCTGGATCCGCCCCTGCGTGTTGCAGAGAACTGATGCATCTGTAGTAGATAGAATGTAGACTTTTATTGTACAGGCATCCGCATAAAAAACTCCCAAGACCTCCTGACCTCGACTTCAAACGGCCATCTCAAAGTATGGCCTAAAAGCTATTCTCTTAAAGTGGCGCGGGCGTATAGCTACTAAGCCGGCGGCTACTGCCTTTTTTAAGCGCATGGGAGGATTTTTCTGTTTTCTGTTGTCAGAGGGTGGGGGGTTGAAAGGTGGGTGGCGGGTGAATTCTCAGGGTCGCCGGGGTAGGCTGCTATGCATCTACAGCACCTGTCTGGGAATGTTTACTTTTTTTTTGTCAAGGTCTACCGTCTACGACTCCGTCAACGGCGACGGAGTGCCTCTCAGCTGATCGCACGATGAGACCACTATGCTATGATATCATTTTTTAAATTTCACGAAAATGAATTGAATACTTAATTTATATTATTAGTTGATCTATGACTTATTTGCATAAAATTGGTCGATCATCATTCAATTTTAAAATTACAGCTTATGAGACGGTTGCATAAATAAAAACTATAAAATAAAAGATGAAGTTACGAAATGAAAGTGATTGTCGTATTCAGTGCTATGTGAATGAACTAAATAAGGGATTAGTAAATAAATAAAGCTGTTAAGTGAAGGAAATATATGAAAAAACAAACATCAGCTAGAGGAAATGCATCATTTCAAAATTTAATCAAGATACAATATACTAATTCTTGAATATTGCTATGGAACATAGCAATTGACCATTTAAAGCATAGCTATTATGATTACGCAACGTTTTTAGATCAATAATTGAAGATGTAAACATTTTTAACTTTGTACGAATTCAAAACTATCAAATTTATACTTAAATTAGACTTTTATAACGGTTTACGCATTAATTTGTTAATTTTCGTAAATTTAAATTTAATGAACATTAGATGGCACCCCCGTCAAACCCGCAAATTCCAGCCGATGCGGGAAAGCCTAGTCTATAGCTGTCCATAAGAAGCAGACTTTAGTACACCACCTGGTGGGAAGCGGGGATTTTTTTGCGGATGCCTGTACGTAAAGGCATTAACATTTTTCCTCAAAGTTTTTACACTAATAAACTATTCGTATTATGCAATATTTTCACACCAAATCCCTGTTTCTACCCTGGAATCTGTGCAACTCTAGTTGTAACATTTTTTTCTTGCATTTCATACATTCTCATCTAATATGTATTTAAATTTAACCTTTCTATGTATAACGGATTTTTAGCGATGTGTTCTGTTCTGTATAATGTGTCAATAAATGTAGTAAAAGGACTATTTATGCTTTAATCGTATTCTACTACATAGTTTGGTTTACAAATTAGCATTTTTTTTGTCATTCTGAAATTCCATATATTGACAGTGTAAATCAGATTTTAAATTTAATTAGTAATTTCTAAGAATATTATCTAATAATTACTACTAGGGACTATGTAGTATGTACTTGTCAATTTTTAAGTTATTTTGTAGAATTGATCGAAACTTTCTAAATGCGACTTCTTATATTATCCTATTCCAGTTTACAGCATAATCAAATTATTTCCATTTGAATCTAAGAATATTTGGTTAGCTTTTAATACACATCGAATTCATTAAATCGTTTCGATCGCAGCATTTAAAAAATCGACTTCAGATTATGCTCGGTATTAAAAGTATTGATGAAACAATATTGCAAGGGAAACTGTTTGCAAATGAAAACGAAGCTCATCCGGAAAATCAACCGTGAAAATCAAAGAACCTGGAAATCGATTCAACTGGATGACTTAAAATGAAACTTCATTGGACTCCATTAAAAAATTTTGGTTTACATTTTACAATTTCCCCCCTTGAGAGATAGGACTTGAGCACACGCCACTGCAGTAAAAAAACAAACTTAAAAGGTTATAAATTTAAGAATTCCAAATTCCCGATTAGTCACAATGTGAAGTCATTAAGGCAATTGCGTCGTTATGTAACATTCATTTGTTGTGTAATGAATAAAAACACAGATTTTGTTAAGCAATTCTGATTTTTAAAATGTTTTTTTTTATTTATTAAAAAAAGCGCACGGCTGTATGGGGAAAATAACCAGAAAAATTTCTAGGTTAGGAAGGGGGAAAATCTGGGTTTTTTAAGGGGTTTTGATACGATAAAAGTACCTTAATTCGCTTCGTATAATAGTAGTATAATAGTATCGTCGTATAATAGTATAATAGTAGTAAGCAATATGGTATAAATACGGACAATCAATATTGGTTTTTTAAGGGGTTTTGATACGATAAAAATACCCTAATTCGCCTCGCATTATAGTAGTAAGCAATATAGTATAAATACGGAAAATCAATATGGGTTAAATAAGGGAAATAAAAACGAACAACTAACGAAACTAAAATGAAGTTTTAAAACTGGGTAAAAAGATAGTTATTAATGAGTTTCACAGTCCTTAAAATTACAGTTGAAATGCGTACAATATACGCATAAAATACCCTGATAAAACCCAAAGGATATACTTGGAATTTAGGAAGCTCGGAACTACCGTTTTTAAATGAGTATTGAATCTGCGTAAAATACTTATTATATTACCCATTATTTTACCCAGTGAGCTACGTTTTATCGGGAGATTTAACCCAGATTCCTTCTGAGTATATTATAGCAAAACGAGGATTAATAACCCAGATTTTACTAGTATTGCACCGCAGATCACGTACTAGGGATAACATGTTTATAATTGACCACCTAGTTTGTTTATTATAAAAATAAGTTGATAAAATTCATCTTAAGCTCTTATATTCGTTATTTAAATATATATTTATCAATTATTAATCAGAGGAGCAATCATCTCAACTAAAAATGTTCTTTAGGACTCTTTGCAGACCGAAAATTTATGCAATTAAATATATATATATATAAAATGCCATAGTCTTAACTTCAATTCTTATATGCCGTATGTAATGGTTTTAAGTATAAAACTTTACAGTTTTCTATAGTTTTTAAAATACAAATTTCGGCCCAAACCACATCCAATCTATAGACAATTTTCAATTGGAATTTTTTTTTGCAACAAACTCAAGTTTGATGAGAACTCTATAGGCACAGCAGTTCTTGCCATGTAAACCCTAGTTGAGAACGCCACCGTTGTATCAAAATTTTAGTGTTAGACATGCGCACTAACCTTTAAGCGCTAACCTAGTATGCTAGTATGGTAGTATGTTTCATCAACTTCTGTTCTGAGTCTTATTAAAACGGTTATCTATTGCGTGACAATTAATACAGACACTCATGATTACACTCTAAAATTTTCAAAGTTTCCAATTTATTATAGGGATGTTATAGAGTTATAGTTAAAATTTAAATGAACAAAAATCACAATTGAAATGGGCTATCTGTATTTCATCTATATTACAAGAGCTTTATTAAGACTTTATATGGGATTATCATCATTAAGAAATTATATTTAATCAACAGTATATGTAACAAATCGGAGTTTTTTTTTATAAATTATATCATCACTGCCTCACAGCATCAAACCCATAGTTCACAGCGCCTCCGCTTCATCCTAAGTAATATGTAGTGCGCTGTTCTTCCTTCACCGGGCACAGTCTTTGATTCGTCGCGCATCTTGGTATAGTTTCTCCTGAAAAATCTCTGTAAGTTATTTTTTTTTTTACTTGGAAAAACTCGGAGTTCGATAAATTTTAAATTAATATTCTTGAAAATATTCTTATTGATTTTAGATCAGCTAAGAAATCTTACATACGTTATTCTAAGTTTTTGCTTCTAGTTATGATCAATCATTGCTTTTAATGAAGTAAACCATTTTAAAAAGATGTAATATATATAAATATTACCTCGTTCAAAGTCTTAGTAAGTATTGTCTAACGATTTTACCCACTTGATTCAACATTAGATTCTTTGCCGACACTTCAGCATCGAATAAACTGGGACTGGTCTCAATCAATTCAATTTATTAAACATTTGATAACCTACCCTCTAAAATTCAAAGGTGTGGTAGCTATACATAAACTGTTTCAACATTAAAGTAAATATTTCAAATAATTTTATGCAATTCCAGATGGATAAAAAGGAGTCCCAGTCGGAGCAGCCGAATCAACAGGAGATGACACCAGAAGAAGTTCGCGTGGCTCTCCTCAATGAAATCGATGAAAAATATTGGAAGCCAAAATGTTTGCGAATGGAAGAGAAACTCCGGAAATCTTACAAGAAAACAGCTCGCGTTAAAGCTCGTTTTCAACGCTATCTATTCTCTAATCGCCGCCACAGTCGGCGCAGAGAATCCCGGCAGTAGTTGGAACAAATCATATTGATTTTGAACTGCAGAAGAATAATAATCATGCAGCTGTAGTAGGTGGAATGTAGACTTTTCTTGTGCGTAATCGTATTTCTTATTCCTTCAAATTTACTCACATTTTTAACAATATCCCTATTCCGCACTGTATTCTCACACAAAATCTTCGTTTTTCAAATCCTGATCTCCATGTACAATATCTATAGTCGTAAGTCGTAAAAACGGTTTTTCTTTCTTTTCATTCACACTCTACTATGGTGTATTTTAATTCCTTTTTCACCGCTTAACGAATTTTTATATAATAGCTCTCTTTCATCGATGTATTTCGTTTTGTATTGTGTCAATAAATATAGTAAAACGGAAGTAATCGAAGAAATAATATGTTATAATATAATATGACTACTCACGCTAATAATTTGCATATACGCACTGCGTATATTAGTAGGAGAAGAGCAAGAGCAGAGGGAACATCAGGCACATCAGCATAACCACAGAAAATATAGAAAAGTATGATAATATATGCGGCAGTAGGGGGGGGGGGGATTGTATAGAGTGACATTGGGTTAGGGCGGGTCTTTCCTCAGACTGGCTCTAAATTATTGTTCTCCAAATTTACCCACTCCATATAATATGGGTCATAAACTGGGTTATGTTTACATTTAAGAGCTTGATAAGTATACCTACTTCAGAAATATTTAAACTATTGTTGGATTTACATCAACAGATGGCTTTTCTTGATGATCGAATATCACTGACCTATAAATCAATTGCATATTATCTATACTTTTCTTTCAATTTGATCTAATGCTATTTATATTAAATCACAATTTTATTTATTTTTGGGTGAATTTAAGACCTATATTGTATAGTAGGTGGAATCTAAATGTATCCGTACTTAGTGGTTTCATTTCCCGTTGTTCTCTCTACTAGTTGCAACTGTTCCGATTCCAACTCCTCCACAGTCATTGATCCTGCACTTGTGGCGCAAGCCCAGTTGCACGACGTCATCATCTTTTTTTCTTTATTTCTGTACAAACAGCCCTTGATGTATTATGCCCCCCCCCCCAATGTATATTCTGTATTTGTATAAAGATCTATCATCATAACATTTTTCATTATATTAATTAAACATCTTAAATATATTGATGCACTTGATCCTTTTAAATAATAATAAAAAGAATAATAGTTAATATCCATACTGAATTTGATATTATAAGTACAGTACAAGCATGTTGGTGACTATAGAATATAGATACAACATTATATCATATTTTGAAACCGTTAATCGGTGATAAATATAAATGTATTACCATAATATAAGGCAAATGGGATTCTCTTTTACTCTTACAATATAGACTGAAAAAGACAGCTAAATTTAATTATATAATTATTTCTTTGTTCATCTCGATCAATATATCAACTGTTAGAAATCCAAAAGGTATAATGTGGGTGTAGGCTATGTAATATGTGCATTCATCATCATAACAACCAGGATATTTGGAAAAGTGTATGATTCTTTCTACTTATTCTTTTCTTGTTTTTCACTCCTTTGTCTGTTATCCAACACATTCAAGCCAAAACTTTCAAAGCCTTTCATGCTTCTTCATATTGACGAGGCTATTTGAATTAACCTTCCAGATATTTCCCTAAAAGCCAATAACCTGGTTGTAAATCAAGTAAGGTGTCTTTGCCTAAACCCATTTTTTTTCTTGGAGTGGTAGAGTTGTGAGTGAACGGCAAATCTTTATTATGAGCTAATTATATATATGTTACTATATGCATTTTTGCCCCTGAATTCTAAATGGGTTAAACATGCTGAATATTTAATACGCAATCATGACGCGTTTCATTTACCTAGTATAAATATTTTACCGGCTACGTTTTCACAAATAAAGATTAAAAGTGATGGTACGATGCCAGCAAACAAAACTGCAAAGGCCCCGGACAAACCTTTGAGTGTCAAAGAAGAGCCATCGTCTACTTTAGGCCCTTTTTCCTGATTATTCATGCATTTATTCACATTTGGTGTTGCGATTTTATACCAATAGGGTAGAAGGCCGAACTCCCTCATTCGCATAAATCTTTTTTTAATATAATCAAAATATTAGTTTGGACTTAAAAAATATATAGAATGCTATAGCAGTTTACCCAAAATTGATGTTATCCAAGTAAGGGCTTGATTTTCTAAGAGCCCAGCTCAGCTTCAGTTGCATCAAGTACTCATTACTGATCTGAAAGTTACATTGCCCAGTCAAGGTTAAGTCGTCCTTCATGGCAGGAATCAATGCACCTTCTTTTCCCTATCCATTTTTAAGTTTAAAGAGGAAACATTTTTTAATTTGTTCATCTACATTTATTGTTATAAAGAATCAAGCCTACTCCAATATAAACTAAATTGTGCCTTGATTTCAACAAGTCGACACATCGCTGCTGTGGCATGCATTGACTATCGGGAAACGAGCGAATTCTATCGCCCAATTCTTTATAGAATCCATTTTCGGAAGTCTATATATATAGGATTGATGAGATGGTTAACTCAGTTTAGCAAACAATGACAATAACAACAAAAATAATACAAGAAGAAGAGTAGCAACGTTGCGATCTTTATCCGTTATCAAGTTTAGATCAGACCGATTCCGCATCTCAAAGATCGATTTGATTAGTGGTTGTGGATTTGGTGCTGCTACCGCAGATATGAGTAAAGTTGTGTAAAATGTGGCGAAAATCAAAGTCCCCACGCACCACGCGGAAACAACAAGACGAACAGACAATTTTTCCTTAGAAAAATGTTCAACTAAAATAGAAAATAATGATATACAGAAATTATTAAGGGATTTTTTGAAATTTGGTAATAAATGATTTTTTTGTATCCAATATAGTTAATATGTTTTTTTTTTCAATTTTTCAATTATTTATTGGTTCATAACTTGAATTTAAATAACCTGGTTTGAAGATTTTTTGGTAGTAAATTGAAATTATATGACCAAATCCTTTTCTTCCTCCATTTTTTTGGTTTTTGGGGTTTGACACCTCAAAGTATGTAATTAAGCCGGTCAGAACCAGCATAACTGACAAATATGACATCACAGCTACCATCCAGACCTGTTTAATTGGTGTAAACAATGACTTTTCACGGATATGTATTTCATTTTATGGAGTTTATTACCGGAAATTGGAATGGTTCAATTACAGCTAGCACGTTAACTGACGTATCAGGCGGAGGAATAGCGAAAGTGACCGGAATGTAAATGGACGGATGAGTTAAGTCAACGATAGCAACGCGAGACACCGTGGGTGTTACGGTAGCAACTATGTCGCATTCCTATGCAAATTAAAATCTTAAAAGCTTAGAAATTTTAAAAATTTTTTATTTTAAATATGGTTTACCCCATTCTTCAAATAAGTGAGTAGTCCTTTTCGATTAAGAGTATCGTCCAAGGGTGTTGCGTTCACTTGAAGATAAGAGTACCTACTCATAAACGACAAAGTTAACTTAAGTACCAATATTATACACAGCTAGTCACGTTTCTTATAACTTACGTAAAATTGAACATTAGTGAAAGCCAAGGAAACATATAAGCTGAAACTCCACGAGGCTCTAAAATAAACCCACTTGCATTCCTTTTCATATTCAAATCGATCCCAGCCTATTAAATGCACCCATAAGTATACAGTACCCACCGGGCTATAAGTACACCTTCCATTTCCCCATAAGAGCACGGGTTAAACTGTCGCCAGTTTTTTCGCAAAAAGAAGCTCATTTTTTGTGATGGATTTTTTTAGGATTTTTCCCTTAGTCATGACATGTTAGCCTATCACTCTGAATTATTTCAGATTTTTATCACAACTCTCCACCGAGTTATTGATTAGGTCACCTATAAGTACACCTCTATATTTCCTCCATATGAGCATATGTTAACAGTCCCGCATTCAAACAATCATAACTTTTGAACGAAAGCATGCTCGATCATCTGGCTAACGACAATCTATTAAGATTGTCCTATTGTTTAAACTGAAACTTTAAAATATCAAAAATTCTGTCTGGATAAAAAGTTTTGGAATTTTAAAGTTCATTAAAAATATTCCCCTCTCTCCCCTGTAGGACAAAAATGACCTTGGATCTTTGTCCTACAGGGTATAGTATAGGGGAATCATTGTTGATGAACTTTAAAAATCTCAAGCTTTTTAGCAAAAGCTTAATTGACTAACTTTTTTGTTCCCACTGAAAGAATAGTTTAATCCCAACAAAATGTTGCTAGTCGGATGATCAAGCGTGCTTCCGTTTAAAAGTTATGATTGTTTGAACGCGGGACTGTTAACCAGTGCTTAAATGGAGGAAAGATTGAGGTGTACTTATAGGTGACCTAATCAATAACTCGGTGGGAAATGACAATAAAAATCTGAAATAATTCAGAGTGATAAACAAACATGTCATGACTAGGGGAAAAATCAGAAAAAAATCCATTACAAAAACTGAGTTACTTCTTGCAAAAAAACTGGCGACAGTTTAACCCGTGCTCTTATGGGGAAATGAAGGTTGTACTTATACGTCCGGTGGGTACTGTACATTAAGTAACTGTAAATGGGAATATTCTTTTGAAAAATTTTAATACTAATAATATCGCATGCAAACCAAATCAAATTACGTCAAGTCCGCTGACAATAAGATGTTTCCCACTTAGGAACTGTAATAAAGGTGCTTCTGAATCCATCGTAGTGTTGACGTACAATGAGGCTTTCGTACTTCGATGAGACTGGGGTTTTATAGTCGTGCAGCAGTTTATCGACTGGGACTTGGGTTGTAATACGTCACGATCGTTTACCAACATATATTGATTCCGCGGAGATTGATATATCAGTTTCGTTGACCGGTACTACAAAAACAAGTATCTTGTCTGAAGTAAGTGTCTTATTGTTTCAAAGTAAGTGTCTTATTGTTTCAAGTAAGTGTCTTGTTTGATACAGTAGAATTCAGAAATATGTCTCTTACCCTGTGAACGCATTATTTCACACAGGGGACAAAATATGATAAAGATTCAAAAGCTAAAGCTTCGACCGATGGGAATCAAATTGATAAATATTTAATTACTCACTCAAGTTTACACGCTTTAAAAAATGTTTCAAGCACTTAGTATGCCTAATATTAGGTTTTAAGCGTGTATATATTTAGTCACAACATGTTTAATAGTCAGCTATATATGAATGACGAAATAATGCAACAACTAAATCATTAGAAATACTCAATCGTATTGCATAAGGGTATGATCTAATTGATCTATTATTAGTTTCCAGTTTGATGGATCATACTGGCACTATACCATAACGGATATATAATACAATATGCTGAAGTCAGTGAAGAGCCCTTCGTTAACAGGCAATATTATCTTAATTTTATCTAGATTTAAAATGTCAACAGATCCCCCTTTTAAGATATAAAAAATCTAATTAGTAATTACTTCGATTAATTATTATAAGATTTCTACGAAATATTCTACGTTATTTGACGACGCACGTGTCACGGTAAGAAAATAAATAAATAATAAAGCCACTGTGGGACCTTCGGGATAGGAAAACTTGGGGCTTCAATGGTATAGGAATTGTCATTTAGTTTAATGAGAATTGCAGGTTACGAATAAACATTCTGGGGACCAACGGTTCCTAAACCTTCAGTATATGCGATATCAAGCAAGAAACTTTTTTTCTGGAAAGTGATTTATTAACCATTTGACCATGAACATGAGAGCAAGTTTGATTTTATGCATAGGCTACCATTCATCTAAATTTATAAGCCAGAGCCGAAGCAAAGGCAAATAGTCGAAGTTTTGTTGACTATTACTCAAATTTCCGATGAAATATAATTATTATTGACTTTGATTTCCAAGAACTGTGCTAGACAATCGCTAACTTGCTTGAATCTAAATTTATAAGCCGGAGTCAAGAAACCATTATAAGTTATAACTGATCACATTATCAAAGTTTTGTCAAATACTAACCATAAAAATGTTCGATGAAATGTAATTGATAGGCCTATTGACATATGTCCAATATTGACGCATCAGTAGAACTATACTAGACGTATTTTTTCGTACATTTCGGACGTTTCGTATACATACGCCATCTACCGCTATTTTCTAATACTCTACGTACAGGCATCCGCAAAAAAATCCCCGCTTCCCACCAGGTGGTGTACTAAAGTCTGCTTCTTATCGTCAATTCTATTACCCGGAGACTCCTATGGGCAATAGCCTTCTCAGTGCTATTGTCCGGAGAAGTCTTATAGAGACATCTAACGGAGACTCTCCGCAGTGTACAGTGGAAATAATCTGATTTTGAGGAGTTGTTTACAAAATTGACAGGCGTATTGATGGATTATGTTTTCTCCGTTATAAAGTAGAAAGATTAATTACGTTTTCTCCGTTTTAAAGTAAAAAGAGACTGTTCCCATTCAACAAGTGACAGAAACTAGTTCTCTAGTCAAAACTTAAAACACAACTTCAAACATAAGAATGGTAACTTTTAAACAACTGCTTGAAAACAATGACTACACGTAAAATATTTGCTTCTGATAACTTCTCCGGGTTTCAGTTTTTCACATTTTTTGTGACTAACGACAAGACAAGAATCACAGCGAATTCCATCCTTCTTCACTTCTTTCTTACAGTGACACACGAGTACATTTTGGTTCTTTTTGACTTCAACTGCAATCAAGAATAATCATGTGTTACGATATCAGTGAAAATATTATATACTTTGAATAACACTCACTCATTTGTAAAACAGATTCCCAAGCATCTGGGTCGAACATTGTCTGGAAATCCTTCAAATTGATGATAGGATCTTGCACTGCTGAACTAACTTGCTCAGGAATTTGGAAAATCATTTCTTCTCCAACCAACTTTTTGGTGGCCAGGCCGCCAGGATTACTTTTGAATTTTCTGCTCCTACAAACCAGGTTAGGAACACTGGAAAAATATTAAAATATTTTACTGTCAATTATTTCAAATAAATTTTTTTAACTGATAATACTTTTCTTTCTTTGTGTTATTGTTTTAGATAGGAAGGGAGCAGGGTGATTTGCATGGTGGTCTAGCTTCCGGCAAACTCTCTGACGTCCTGGGCGTCTTTTGGCCGGCAAAGTAGAGCCTTCCAGCTCATCTTCATCGTTTGAATCATCTCTTTGCCTCCGGATTGTTGCGGGAGGAACTCGTTCTACTTGGCGGTTGCAACTTCCCGTGTTGTCCGAGCGATTTGGAGCACCATACGAATGGTCTAACTGTACCACAGGAAGTGTGGATGCCGGCGCTCCCGCCCTTTCACTCGTGTTACTGGACGGACCAGCTAGAGGCGAAAATTGATTCACGGGTGGGCCGTGAAGAGCCGGTCGAGGCGACGATTGGTTCGTGGAACCATATGAATGATCAAGCCCAACAAGTTCAATTGCTGATAATTCCCGCTGACCGTTGACACCCGGTTGAAGGACACCCGGTTGAAGGACAACTTCATCATCGACTGGAACGTCCATCGGCGCCCCTGTACAAATATTCAAAAGTATTAATAGTTTTGCTTTTGGACCTCTGGAAGAGGCAGTAATTTATTTTGCCTCCAACAACTAGACGGAGAGGTTCATTCCGGAGAATAACGCCTATCATTTCTTCTAATACGTTCAAATAACCGTTAAAAGCAGGAAGAGGCAAGTTCTGAAGTGTATCAGCGAGCCTCTTTGCTAATCGGTGTGCTTCGTTGAACATCTCTTCTCGCGTAACCCGCCCACGATTTCTACGCTGGCGGACTACACCTTTGCGTCTACCGCGCTGGCGGTGTCCGCCTCGATTGATTGGGGACCAAGCCTCACCTCCCATCTCACCGTCGTTTGGCGGGATTTCCGCTCCTCCTCCAGCAGGTGCCTCAGCCACTTCACCGCCGACAGGTAACTCCAGTGCCTGTTTTGAAAATCAAATTAGAAAGACGTTTTGTTAATTTATAAATTCTATTTCACCTCTTCAGTGATTTTCCATCGCGCATCAAAATCATCCATTGGAATGCGGAAACCCTCGCCGTTGTGTACAAAGATGATGTGACGACACGGCAAATGGAAATTTTTGTAAAATATGCAGGAGCATTTGGAGAGATCATTTCTCACCTGGTACCGCCCGGAATGGGTTGCCACAACGTAACCTGCGTCCTGGTCAGTCCAAATCAAGTTAAATATAGATTTTTAGTTTTAATAATTATTATTTACTACCCCGTAGATTGTAGAAAATGAGGTTGTTGGCACGTCCATTTGCTCCTGAACCTTTTCAACTGCATGTGGAGTGTAAATTTTTCGAAGTTGTTCAATGACTGGATAGACCCTTTTTACGGGAAATTTGATGATCACATTGTCGCTCTTCTTTTTTCGATCGAGATCGCGAAGAATAATAATATTGGTCAGCATCGGGATTAGTTCAGTAAACCTGACTTGGCGATTCCTTGTGGTCTTCTTCAGAGTTGAATGGTACCTGAATAAAATAATATTCATGATTATTAAAACAATGGAATCGTATTCAAATTAAACGCCACACTAAACTGTGAACTAGTAATTCAAATGAAATAAGTTCTCTTTTTGTTAAATTATCTAGAAATACTCTTTAATTTCTGAATAAATTCTTATAAAAAATGCAAATATTACCGTTCAATCCGGTTGTTGGTGTCGTTGTCCATGGTGAAGTGATCCCGTCGATAGTATTTAGCCCAATACTTTGTAAAGTCCGGTATGTTGTACTGAGCACTAGAAAACCAACAATCACGGAAATAGCTGCCTAGCCCGTCAAAGGCGTTTTCTTCATCGTCATCATCTTGTTAAATAGTAAGAAATAATTTAAAAGACTTAAAAAATTTAAAAAATAAAGTTTTCGGCTACCGAGTGCGCAGAGATATCTATTGGCTTCGTCAATAAGATCTTCCGAGTCAGCGTAAACTGCCTTCTTAAACCGCTCGTAGATTTCGTGTCGAAGATCTCGGGGTAATTTTGCCTCGGCCAAGCGTTTGTCAACGGCAGCCAAGACATGAAACAGACATAGAAAAACTTCAGCATTGGTGAAGACTTCTTCAACAGCACGAATCTCGGAGAAGTCCTTGTCAGTTATGACAACTTTGGTTTTCTCAATGTTGTTGTGCTGTAAGGATAAAAAAAGAAAATAAGCAAAACCAAACTTAATGTTTTACATAATATAGCGTATTATACCTGGGCAAACTCTCTAAGAGCCGCAGTTATACTGTCCCTTGTTTCTTCTCTCAGGAAAATATAACAGACGGGCTGTCCGACGCCGTGATTATCCTCAACTAAGATAGTATAAAGTGCCATACCACATTTCACCATTTTGTAGGTACCGTCAAGCTGCACCAGCTCTCCGAACTTTTCGTACAGCTCTCTTTGTTCTCTAAGTTGAATGAAAATCATCTTGACTTCTCGATTTTCGTCGAGCACCGTTTCCACCACACTACCAGATCTCTGGCGAATTTCGTTAAGAAGCCTTTGTGTGTCCTCCCATTCAAGCTGAGGTAATCCTGTACACATCGATTAAATAATATTTTTAAATTCAAAGTATACAGAATACAGATAGATACAAATTGAAACGTAGGTACATACCCAGGACTTTTTGCTTTAAGTTGTGCACGGTCTTTGGTTTGAGATGAACGCCATGCTCATTCAAAACTCTTGCGCGAATGTTGACAACGTTTGCACCGTCAGGAAGCTCATTTTCAATCATCGTCTTCACTGGAGAACTTATTTGTCTAAATAAATTATCGTTATTGAGCACTGTATACATTCTAAATTATTATAAATAGTCTTATGAATACTTGATTTCCTGATAATTTTTCACCAGCTTCTTGTCCCATGGGTGGTTGTGCGTGAGATTGCAGTGCATCACCAGGTACTTTTGAAAAACGTGATCAAACTTAACCCTCCAAGAGTAAGGGCAGTTGCATGCGTTAACTTTAACGTTCCGCTTGCCTTTGCCTTCCTCTTTTGTAGATCGATCACGGTGTTTTCCACTATGGGAACAGCCAATGGTTGCTGATTCCACTTCCCATTTCAAATCAATTTTTTTCCCTCCCTAATAAAAATAATTTGTTTTTCATTTTGTCGCTATATTCTATATCAGTATTTAAATAGAAACTTACATTCCGGTTGTGAGCAGCTACACTTTTTTTGCTTAAAAAAACTACAGGATGACCCATATTGCGTAATTCATCTTTCAAAGCCTTCACCTCTGCAAACGAATTGAACAATTGTCCACTTACTATTTTACGATCCATGGCGGTCGTGCACTTTAAAATAAAAGAACCATATCTTTCAGTCGCTGTCTAGTCACTGTCGCTATGCTGCCTTGTTACTGGCAGACGATAACTAAGACAAAGCAAGAGTATGCCGCCAATTATTCTTCTATTATTTGATTTGGCGGCATCATTATACTCTTTATAAAAAAAGAAAAATATATTCGCGCAAGTCCTTTTCATAATTGGTTGCTATCTGAGGAGGTAGATGGCGCTATGTACCGCTCTCCGGTCAATAGCCTCCTCAGTGCTATTGCCCAGAGAAGTCTCCGGGCAATAGAACTGACCGCTTCTTATGGACAGCTATAGACTAGGCTTTCCCGCATCGGCTGGAATTTGCGGGTTTGACGGGGGTGCCATCTGATGTTCATTAAATTTAAATTTACGAAAATTAACAAATTAATGCGTAAACCGTTATAAAAGTCTAATTTAAGTATAAATTTGATAGTTTTGAATTCGTACAAAGTTAAAAATGTTTACATCTTCAATTATTGATCTAAAAACGTTGCGTAATCATAATAGCTATGCTTTAAATGGTCAATTGCTATGTTCCATAGCAATATTCAAGAATTAGTATATTGTATCTTGATTAAATTTTGAAATGATGCATTTCCTCTAGCTGATGTTTGTTTTTTCATATATTTCCTTCACTTAACAGCTTTATTTACTTACTAATCCCTTATTTAGTTCATTCACATAGCACTGAATACGACAATCACTTTCATTTCGTAAGTTCATCTTTTATTTTATAGTTTTTATTTATGCAACCGTCTCATAAGCTGTAATTTTAAAATTGAATGATGATCGACCAATTTTATGCAAATAAGTCATAGATCAACTAATAATATAAATTAAGTATTCAATTCATTTTCGTGAAATTTAAAAAATGATATCATAGCATAGTGGTCTCATCGTGCGATCAGCTGAGAGGCACTCCGTCGCCGTTGACGGAGTCGTAGACGGTAGACCTTGACAAAAAAAAAGTAAACATTCCCAGACAGGTGCTGTAGATGCATAGCAGCCTACCTCGGCGACCCTGAGAATTCACCCGCCACCCACCTTTCAACCCCCCCCCCCCCCCACCCTCTGACAAAAGAAAACAGAAAAATCCTCCCATGCGCTTAAAAAAGGCAGCAGCCGCCGGCTTAGTAGCTATACGCCCGCACCACTTTAAGAGAATAGCTTTTAGGCCATACTTTGAGATGGCCGTTTGAAGTCGAGGTCAGGAGGTCTTGGGAGTTTTTTATGCGGATGCGTGTACATTCCCTCATAAATCTAAATCCGCGAATAATATCATTGTTACTGTTTCTCTGGTTTATCTGATTAGTTTATTCCGATGGTATTCGTTCAAACCATTTGAGTATACTTTTGTTTAGTTATTTATATTTTAAGAAAAAAAATACAACAAATATCGATTAAAATTTAGCACGCCAATGAAATATATAAATACATATACATTTGTACATGTACATATAAATACAAAATTTAACATTAAATGTTGTTGTTTTCTGTCTATTGCCATGCAGTGATGATTTTTTTCATAGCCAAAGTCTGAAGACGAAATAAAAAATGTACTTCTATAAACAATTTTGAAAGTATAACAAGCTAATTGGAAAAAAAGAAAATTAAAACATGAATCATTTTGGTTCCCATGCCAGTGATGATCTTTAAATTATATAGCTGAAGAGTAACGAAGAATAAATTTTCAGTAACGCAACACAGTTATAGTGGAATTGAGTAGTATTGCACATTCCATGAGTATTTTTAAAACTTTAATTACATGGGTTATGAAATACAACTTGGTTTGATATTAACTACGTGCATTATCTCATTATCTCGGTACTTCACAAAAAAATTGGTCCATTTTGCTTCTTGATTCCCTTTTTAATCGTAATTAACTTTTTTGCCATTTTTCGATATTAGATTTTGCGCCTAATTAACAGTTTGGGAACCAGTAGTACCCGTTTACAAATTTCGAATGGGGTTTCGTACGCACATCACATCTTTCAGAACGCACATAACCATGTGATTTGGTCAAAATGCGAAAAGAAGATTAAAAGGAATAATTAGATCGCAAGTGTAAATTAAGCTTTAAGCCTTTAGAAGTTTAGATATAATAGTGATTATCATCATTTTGATTTAATCAGAACTCAAAGAAACCTTAAGTTGTACATGGTTAAAATTGTATGAATAAAAAGTATTACAAATGTCGCAGCCTTATTTTTCTTCTTCAAATTCAGCGTTAGTGACAATTATCAGTTGACAATTTCAGTAAGGGATGAATCGTTCTCGAAGGAATTGAATGAGTGCCAGGACGTAGCCAACGAAGAGAACAATGAATGCTACGCTAAACTGTTCTAACTTAAGTCGAACCCGTTCCACCAAGTCTACGGATTCTCCATTTTTATTGTACTGAAGAAGACAATGACGTGGAACAGGCATGAGTTTATTCATCCAGTACGTTTGCAAACCCAGCGAATTCCACCAAAACGATCTATAATCATATTAAATTAGATGCAACAACCATTAAACAATGTTGTTGTAATTATTGGTAATACTCTTTGTTGAGCTCCTGGACGTAAGGGCTATTTTTTGGTGTCGCCATGAACATATTCATAAAAGCCATCGTTTCCTGGCCCATGGTTAGTTGACATTTGCCGTTTGACATGGTTTTCTTCACGTAGTTTTCACCCACAGTAATTGGCTGAAATAAATAAATAAATAGATAAAAAAGTTATATAATATATATGTTATACAACAAGTTTAATTATTTCTGTATTTTTGCAAAGAAGTTTCTGTATTTTGCTTGAAGTTTAGTCCTTAATATATTTATGTATTTGTTGAACAAATTAAATAAATTAATGTTTTTTCCAGTATTATTTTTGGAATTGATATATAGAATAGAATAAACCGTATTCATGTATACCAAAATTCCGACGTAATGTCCTCCTAGAATATTTTCAATCAATGTCTCCAAATTCAAAAGACTACAACCACCAGTTGGATTACTGCCGCACTGTCGTAATTTATCGCCAATTTTCCTCATGATTCCCGACTTCGCATCCTACATAATATATGATTACCAGCTATGTTTATATTCATGTCACTCCCATAGAAAATTAACTATATAAATGTACCATAAAAATGAACTCAGCAGCCGCTCCTTTAATATTAGTAGGTTGGTAATGTGGATTATTGGCCACATGTTTAAATGTAGAAACATCGGGTCGCTGGAATGTTAGCGACATGTAAGAAGCCAAGCACGATGAGTAAATATTGACGAAAACAAATGTTGCCAAAAGCCATACAAATGCTACGAGTCCAACAGATCGGGGACCATTTCGAGGACCGTTATTTACAGCTATAAAATGATGGTATCGTTACAATCTGGTATAAATTATTGAGTTGTTTATATTTACAGTGATTGGTGAGAGTTCCAAAGCTATATAACCAGGAATTGCTCACTGTAATTGTCGGATATTGGGTTTGTACCAAATATTTTCGCGCCAGGAAATTTAAAAGATGAATGAAGCCGATGCAGGCAATGATTGAAATTAACAAACCAATCCAAACCTTAATAATAATATATTCATTTACTATATATCTAATAATTTAAAGTTTTGTGAATTACATTTGGAGAAAAAGTTTTGATTGGTCCATCAATCGCAATTTTTGGTACTGGATATTTAACAAATATGCCGAATGCATCGCCCCCAATGTACACAGCCAGCTCGACAACCTCTCTACTAAAAGCACCAGAGTAAGGAGCACAAGCCAAGTCCACTTCCTAGAAGAAGAATATGTAATTGTAATAGGCCTATTATATATATATAGTAAATTTAAATATGACTTCTCGCTGTAGCTGTCCTGTAATTCCGCTCCAAGTTCCATTTTGGTTATATTTGCCCAATAAATTGTCCTTAGATGGTTCCATATCCAAACTGAAGAATAAAATATGAATAAGTATACATAGCGTATTTAAATCAGGAAAAGTTAGCAATCTAAACCTGAAATTAAGTCGTTGGGAAATCCAATTTAATTCCTCGTAGAAAATGCCACCATAGCCGGTCACATACCCAGTAGCGTTTCGATAGATTTGTGAGTGAGAACCAAACTAATGGAAAGACTTAATTTTATGATATAAGGTTATGTGAACAAGGTTTAAAAATATACCTACGTACCTGTGCTATTACTACTTTCAGCTGTTTTCCGGATAAATTAACAGGATTGATTACTAAATTATTTTCATCATTCCCTTCTGTCATTTTCAAAGCGCTTAAGAATGAAACAAGAATTTTATAAATTAAAGTAAAATTGTAAAAAAAAATGCTGTAGGCAGTAGGCATCAACTCAATTGCTGCTGCTGCTACAAAGCTTGACTTCAAACGACGAATGACGATGCGCACTTTGACTTCTGCTTACAATATAGAGAGGAAGAAAAAAAGGGTACAGAGAAAGAGATAAAAAATAAAGTAACGTACCCACGTCCAGCTTTCCATAGAACGAGGCCACACGAGTGGTATCATGCATAGATTGATGGATGGTTGCCATGGGTGTTTTTTTTTTGGTTGTGTTGAAGAGCAGAGAACAAAGTATACTTGTATTCCTTGACAATGAGTACTGAGTAGCCACAGAGACCATGACGGATACTAGCTTACTAGAACTCTCTCTTTAAATAAGCAATACCTAGCTGCCGTGTCTCACAAATGCCAATAAAAAGAACTGCACGTTTTATTTTTACCTATGGACGGGATTTTGTCGATACAGTATACAGGCAATACCGTGTAAATGCATCGCACTACTTTTATCATATACTTATACTTTATACCTATATGTACTTGAGCATTAACGCAGGCTATTGCAAACATACTTAAAAATAATTGGCTAGGAACATATTTCAGTAGTCTCTATTATTCAACTTCTGAATTCTAGGCACGCTGCTTTAGAGATTAACGATAAAATTGTTAACATGCGACGAGTCATGATGTTAAACATACAGAATAATTTCATTCTTACTTTTGATATAAAAAGAAAGAACAAAGGGGTACGTAGAGATTATAAAAATAAATAAATACAGAACTCCGTTGCCCACGTATGGCGAAGTCACACTGGGTAGCATCATAATGCCTTTATTAGGGGAGATAATAACCAACTGATCTTCTGGAACCCTTTAGTAAGTAATTTACAGTTCTTGTGATGGTTCACCTCTAATATAAAAATTATTTTGAGACACCCATAAATAAATTCAAAGAGTAGTTTTAAATATGCCTATAATAGTCGTTGCATCCGAGATTATTACAGAGATTACTTCTAAAAAACAAATGATTAACACAAAGCATTTATGATCTCAATGAAGGTTCAATGAAGAGCTGAAGAAAAAAAACACTTCTGTTAAACGAAATATAAGTATGGGTAGTATAGATGATATCCCTTAACGTCCCTCAATGAGTAGTATTGCACATCCCATTAGTGAGACATTTAGAGTTTACGAAGAGCCAAAAATATTATCACTTATTTCAACCGGTTTATCATCATTCCTATTCCTCAAATCTAGAAGAATTTTGTTGCTGAGTTCATGATTTTTAGACAAGATGAGTTGGGACAGTTTCACGCTCCTTAGTCTACCCAATCGAGGTATGATAATCTCAGATAATGCACTAAATGTAAGGCCGGAAACATGATGTTATTCCAAAATTTCCAAGTTTGAACACAAATCTGCAACTTGGCTCCATTCCAATCGAGGACCATAGGCCTATAAATAACTTACATTATTATTTAATTAAAGTTATTTAATTATTATCTAACATTACAGATGTACCAACGTGACAGTAGTCAAGTGTCAGATGAACTATCTTATATTTCCTTTCAATCAAAGAAGTCCAATAAGATTCTAACCCCAACCAGTTGGGGTTTCCATTTTAAATTTCAATTTACAAAGTGAGGGACAGCTTTTTCCCACAATACTCAAAATGAATTGGTAAGATTTATCTGTATAATGAGGAGGTAGGATGTAACTTATAGTTGCCTTTTGTTTAAAAACATTGGAGATGATTAAGCTGATGTGTTTTCTCTTCCGAGTTTTGTAATGTTGTCTGTTGATAATATGGGAGAGCTTGTGAGATCGATGAACAATGATTGCCATTAGGATCGAGAAAGATGTCAACATTGACAAGGGGATGCCAATCTCAAGTTGCAAAAAATTGCAATAAAAATGCAATCAATAAAAATCTCATAATCAAGATCGATGTTCTCGCTTAGTTTCGTTGTTAGATAGTCTCAACCGTTATTATCATTCCATCTTTCAATACATTTTTCTCTGCGTAAAAAAATAAGAAATTTATATAAATTATGAATGACAAATGATATAAATTACATAACAGATTTTTTCTCTTTTCTACAAGTTGTTGATCCATACAGTTTCTAACAGATTCGATTCTATTTGGTGTGGTTTTGCAGACAAATTGATAGTACACATTTCAAATCCCAAGTCTTCCAAGGATGGAAAATTTTATTGACACTCATAATCGCTTTTGGGAGGGTAGAAATATCTTAATGAACAGAAGTGAACCTTAAAATATAATTTAAATTGAAAAAAGATAAGTTTAAGTTGAAAAAAAATTATATCGATTTTTTACTATATATACGTTTACTAGTAAACTTCGATATTTCTTATACACTTGTCTTTTAGACACAACGGAAGATATTGAATTTTTTTTCTCTTTGTTTACATTGTCTACTGACATCTTGCGATGGTATTAGGAAAAAGGATGTACAAGCAGCATCCTAATTTAGTATAGAAAGTCGTTTACTATTTCAAATTCAGTTCAACCTTTTCTCTTTTTTAAAAAACATGAAAAGTTTACTGAATAATATAGTGATGTAATAATCACTTGCTACCACCTGCTGGTCGTTCCACGGAAAGGTTGCAACTGCTCTGGATTTCTGTGTTTTTATGAGTGAATATCGACTACTTTCTTAATGTGATCGATTCCTTTCTTGAACATCTCTTACTCGTGCATCTTGTGATACAATTTTCCAGTCTGAAATTAAGTGTTGCATCACCATTTTTGACTGATCTCATTTTCGTCCCAACCCTTGGTGGCTGTCGTTTGTATTTCAATTTTTCCCGCTAGGCAAAATATCTTGACCATGTTTGTTTACTGATTGGTTTCAAACTTTCTCGCGTTTGAGTCACTTGTACCACCTCCTCTCATCTGCTGTGCATTGACTGTGACTGTTATAGTTAAATACAAACACTATAATATATAGTTAAATACACAGTTATATCATAATGTATAACAAGACTGGTGAAGCCATGAGATAGCCCGTACGAAAAGTTTAGCTACGCTTCCTAGCCTTTATTTTTTCGGGACTGTTAATCAGCTTCTTTAGCCCTTAATTTCATAGCCGTCAAAAATAAGGCTAGAGCATAGCTAGAATCCGGCCCCCTTTTTCATATCTATTTTGCGATAGCCAAGTTAAGCTGCGAACTGGCTTTCATTTTCAGAGCTGGAGACGCCATCCCTATTGCCTTTAAAAAGAGAGCTAATTCAAAGCTAAAATCTTGCCCTCTTTTTCGCGTCTACATGACGATGGCTGAGTTTAGCAACGAAATAGCTATCATTTTCATACCTAGGATCCTGAAACGCTCTGCCTTAAAAAAGAAGGCTAATTAATAGCTAGACTTCGGTTATTTTTTCCGGTTGGATACTTTAAATATAAAAAATAATGTAAATAATTTAATAAACGGCTACTTTTTAGCTACGAAATAGATTCGTTTTTCACATTTAATAATATATAGCTAAAATTTTGCCATTATTTCCGCTTATACAATGATACATGTGGACTTAAACTATTCGACGGCTTTTATAAATAAAATTGATATAGATTTATATCAGACATATCCATCTAATAAGTAAATTCCTTCATTTTTAAAATTTTACACTATATACCATACGTAGTAAATATATGCCACTTCGATCACTTTCTTCATCACCCAAATAGCCGAGTGGTTAGCAGAGCAGCATTCTACGCAGAAGACCCGAGTTCTATTCCACCCTTCTGCAGCTCCTCTTTTTTAAAAAAATAGGGGAGCCATTTTCAGCCGTCCCGCAGCCTCGAAATTCGTAGCTAAGGGGGAGCTGCGAATTCAGCTACGAAGCGGCCTCGAATTTCGAATCCGTGTTTTTTTAAAAACGTGGCTACGGAAATAATAGCTAATGAGGGCTAGACGGGGGGCTATTAAACAGCTATTAATCAGCTTAAACTTTCGTACGGGAGGGGAAAACAACGATATCTGGCCGCGCCGCTGTTTTGGCCACATTGGCGCTAGTATCGACTCTTACAACAAAAAAATCTCTTATGGCTTTTCCCGTTGAGTCCATCTAAGAAATTTAAATTAAATTACTTCACGGACCCTCAACCTCTGTCTACCCCCCTAAAATTATTAACATAGTATTATTCTTTCGTTTAAATATAATTTTATTCATGGGTTAGGGGTTTTAGTACCTGAAAATAAATATTGAAAGCAGGTTTTCATCCGCACTAGGGTTGCTGTTTAGCCCCAATCTTATTCAAAAACAGCTGTTCCCGCTAAAAGTTATTGGTGTGTTTGTTTGTAGCAAATAGCAATTCATTTTTATAATTATTATCAACGATTTATGGGAATTGAATTTAAAATGGGGACCCGTACCGTAAATACCGTTATGTGATCAAATGGAAAGAAAAACATAACCCAATGAAAGGACTATATTATAGAGCCGACTATTATACGTAGGATTGTAGGAAAGGACCTACTGGTCAATTCATCTAAGATACGTTCTTAATATCATTAGGCCTTTAAACCATATTTATGTTTTCTTATAGACTTCAAGAAAAGTGGGATCAATAAAATCACTCATAATTACGTGGCTAGCTTGGCTTGACTATGTATCATCCAAATATTCAGCTATTATGGCCACCACTAGACACTTACCCACCTAAATACCTAAGTGTTGCACAAGGAAAATTACGTATGTTTTAAATTTTGTAGAAAGCTTTCTATAATCTCAGTGGATGTCACCTTACATTTCCTGATTTTCAGCTCATTTGAAACTTTATCGGCCAGACTGAAAAAACTCTAAAGACTAACGACACACTTTTCCTGTAATCAATTGTATTTTCAAAGAATAAATGCAATCAATATTGTAAATATATTCAATTTGTGAATATGTTACCAATAGTATTCAATATTGGCGAAAATAGGCTTTAAAATCCATTGAGAGGATCTAGTTCCAGCCATTTATTGTAAATCGCTATACGATACGAACGGAAAAAAGCTTGGGGAGGCTAAATATGGCAGACACTACATAGGCAATAACAAAACTGGGAAAAACACTAAAATAATTCATTTTCATTCAGTTTGTCTTGTGAATTCAATAAATAATGAAAAAAGGTTTGGTTTGTTTTGACGTATCGTTTTCCTATCTTTTGTTGTCATTCACCCAAGATTAGGGCTAAACAGCAACCATAGTGCGGATGAAAACCAACATTTAAACAATATTTTGAGGTGCTAGTACCCATCGTCCATGAATGAACTGATGAGGTTTAAACGAAAGAATAATACTATGCTAATAATTTTAGGGGGGTAGACGGAGGTTGAGGGGCCGTGAAGTATTTTAAATTTAATTTCTTAGATCGACTCAACGGGAAAAGCCATAAGAGATTTTTTAGTTGTAAGAGTCGATACTAGCGCCAATGTGGCCAAAACAGCGGCGTGGCCGTAGCTCTACCTATTCGAGGTTCCACCAGTCTTTTATTCATCATGGTTATATAATAAATACAAAAAACTAAGTATTGTTTCTTTAAATATGGTTCCATTTTTTTCAGAGCGAGTGATCCTTCTAAAACTTGATCGGCGAGGAAGGTGGTACCACATCAATGACCATGACATCGCTGTCGATCCATGGAAAAGTTATTCACTGCAACCGTATATTTAAAAAAACTACTCGGTTCAATTTTTAACACCCCTTGCTGACTTTAAAGATATTTATTGTTATTCAGATCGTGTTCCACACTAAAAATGTGGCAAATGCAAAAAAAGTAATGATGTATAAAATATAATGCATTTTTGCCGGATTGGTCGAATCTATTATTGCTTTAATAGTTCAAACCATCAAAGCAGTTAAATTCTAAATACATTTTTAGCCAATCAATTTAGAAAACTGACATTTATCGGAATTATTTTTTAAATATAGTAGAACGATATTAAGGAGTTAATTGCAATAAGTGTAAATTTAGGTGAGCAAATCAACATAAATTTTTTTTTTTAATCCAATCTCGAAAGTATTTACCGAAATGGGATGTTGTACAATGAATAAAAATTTGAAAATATGAAAGAATGCAGCTGCTGGTCCTCTGTCAATTTAGTAAGGTATGAAGCGCTCCCGAAGGAACTGAATAAGCGCCAGAACGTAGCCAACGAAGAGAACGATGAACGCTACGCTAAACTGTTCCAATTTGAGGCGAACTCGTTCCACTAATTCCACTAATTCTACGGATTCTCCATTGCTGTTGAACTGAATGAGACATTGACGTGGGACAGGCATGAGTTTATCCATCCAATACGTTTGCAACCCCAGTGAATTCCACCAAAACGATCTAGAATAATATATAGTTAGATGCAACACTCTTAAACACTGATATTTCATTAAGCTTATATATAATTATAATACTCTTTGTTAAGCTCCTGGACGTAAGGGCTATTTTTTGGTGTCGCCATGAACATATTTATAAAAGCCATCGTTTCCTGACCCATGGTTAGTTGGCATTTGCGGTTTGACATGGTTTTCTTCACGTAGTTTTCACCCACAGTAATCGGCTGTAGTAAATAAACAAATCATTTATTTTATTCCTATATGTTAGCTTAATTTAGTCATTGAACTAATGACTAATTTATTCAATATGATACATATTTATGTCATCGACATGTGTATCATGTTTTATAAATTAAAAGAATGAATATTTTCCCAAGTATTACATATACTATTTTTGGAATTGATAGGATATTTGATAAACCGTATTCATACCAGAATGCCGACGTAATTTCCCCCTAAAACATTTTCAAGCAATGTCTCTAAATTCGAAAGACTACAATCACCAGTTGGGTTATTGCTGCACTGTCGTAATTTATCGCCAATTTTTCTCATGATTCCCGACTTCGCATCCTATAATACATGGATTATACCAGCAATGTTTGAATTCGTGTCATGCCAATAATAGAAAATTAACTGTAAATATACTAGTACCAGGAAAATGAATTCGGAAACCGCTCCTTTAATATTAGTAGGTTGGTAATGTGGATTATTGACCACATCCTTAAATGTGGAAACTTCGGGTCGCTGGAATCTAAGCGACATGTACGAAGCCATGCACGAGGAGTAAATATTGACGAAAACGAATGTTGCCAAAATCCATATAAATGCTACGAATCCAACAGATCGAGGACCATTTTGAGCAGGGCCGTAATTTACAGCTATAGAACGATGGTTTTAAAGATGTTACGGTTCGGTGTACAAATTATTGATGTTTATAATATGTTTATATTTACAGTGATTGGTGAGGGTACCGAAGATATAAAACCAGGTATTGCTCATTGTAGTTATCGGATATTGAGTTAATTTGCACCAAACATTTTCGCGCCAGAAAATTTAAAAGGTGAATGAAGCCAATGCAGGCAATGATTGAAATGAACAAACCAAGCCAAACCTGAATAGTAATATATTCATTTAACACAAATCTAATAAATGTATTCCAATGTTTTGTGAATTACGTTTAGGGAGAAAGTCGCGATAGGTCCATCAACCGCAATTTTGGGTACTGGGTATTTCACAAATATGCCGAATGCGTCGCCCACAATGTATACAGCCAGCTTGACAACCTCACTGCTAAAAGCACCTGAGTAAGGAGCACAAGCCAAGTCCACCTCCTATACTTCTTATAAAGAATATGTAATTGTGATACTATATATAAATAGTCAATTTAAATATGACTTCTCGCTGTAGCTGTCCTGTAATTCCGCTCCAAGTTCCATTTTGGTTATATTTTCCCAATAAGTTGTCCTTTGATGGTTTCATATCCAAACTGGCAAAATAGGATTAAGTATACATAGCGTATTCAAATTAAAATATTTACAAGCTTAGCCTGAAATTGAGTCGTTTGGATATCCAGCTCAATTCCTCGTAAAAGATGCCACCATAGCCTATCACATGCCCAGTAGCGTTTCGATAGATTTGTGAGTGGGAACCAAACTAATGTAAAACATATATAATTTTAAAAAATAACTTTTTGCAATAGATACACTACTGAACTTAATTTCATGATAACGTCATAGAAAAAAGGTCTAAAAATATACCTGTGCTATAGCTACTTTTAGATTTTTTCCAGATAGATTATTAATAGGTTTGCTTATTACATTATTGTCGCCATTCGCTTCTGTAATTTTCAAAGCGCTTAAGAAGGAAAGAATGTGGTAATAGTATCGAACCATTTTGACTATAACAATTTAAAATCGGATTAGTGATACTTATGTATAAAACAAATACTTCATTAACGGGCATGGATAAAACTTATTTGATAAAAAGTGAACATACTTGGCAAAATCAAATTTAAGAATGGTGAATCTCCGACTTTGTTTTAAGTTTTTTTTTATAATAGGCCCCAAGTCAACTGCTGCTCCTACAAAGCTTGAGTTCAAACTACGAGTGAAGATGCGCACTTTGATGTCTGCTTATAATATAGAGAGAAAGAAAAAAGGGTACAAAGAAAGAGATAAATAAAAAAAAAGGAACGAAACAACGTCAACCATTGCGAGGTCGCACGTGGTGGCATCATACATAGATTGATGGTTAGTTGCCATGGCCTTTTTTTGGTTATGTTGAAAAACAAAGAACAGAGTATAGTTGTATTCCTTATGACAATGAGTAACCACAAAGGCCATCATAACGGATACTATAGCTTACTATAGATCTCTTTATAAATAAGCAATACATAGCTGTCGTGTCTCACAAGTATGAATAAAAAGAACTGAACATTTATTTTGTACCTATGGACGGGATTTTGTCGATACAGTATATAGGCCATATACCGTGTAAATGCATCAAACTACTCCTATCCTACTAACTTCATACATATTTACACACTTACAAATATAACGCAGACTATACTTCAAACTTACTTAAAAATAATGGGTCAGGAACATAATTCACTATAGTTTTCTAGTTTGATTTCTGAATTATAGGCACGGTGCTGATCATCCGACGGGAATTAATAATTCATTAAATTGCAAGTGGCTTTAAAGATTGACTATGTTAAAATTGTTAGCACACGAGTCATGAGGATAAACATATGTACACTTTTACTTCTTGCTTATACTTTTACTTCTCTTACTTATATATATGCTGATATAGAAAGAAAGAACAAGAAAGTAAAGACTAATTTAAAAAATCGAACTTTTTAGCCCGTATGGCGAGGCCACACTGGGTAGCATAATAATACATTGATGGATGGTTGCCATGGTTGTCTTTGGTTGATCTTTTTGTGGAGAGAGGTGGCCAGGTGGGGGGGGGGGGCACTCGACACCACTGGCCAACTCGAACTACATAAAATATTCATGATTATTTTTAAATACCCATAAATAAAATGCAAGAATTATTTTTATATGTAGCAGTTTTTTAACATACCAATAATCATATCCACGTTTTATTACAGAGATTACTTCTCAGTTCCCACAAACAGACGATTAACAGAAATCAGCAATCCAGTCCCTATGATCTTCAATGAAGAGCTGGATAGAAAACTAAAACTAAAATAGACTTCGGTATATAAAGCAATATAAGTATAGGTAGTATAGGTGATATGCCTTAATAGCCAACGTATAGTAGTATTGCACATCCCATTAGTGAAACATTTTACACAAGTTTTAAAACAACAGTATATACACTTGATTGTGATTAATCACTCTATACAGGTAGTTGGAAAGGACACCAGCACGAAGAACTCCAAACGTTATCACTGATTTCAACTGGTCTATCATCACTTCTATTCCTCAAATCTTTAATAATTTTGTTGCTGAGCTCGTGATTTTTGCACATGATAAAGTGGGGTAGTTTCACACTCCTTAATCCGCCCAAGCGAGGTACGATATTCTCAGATAATTCAGTCATTGTAAGGCCAGTACAATGGTGTAATTCCAAAGTTTCCAAATTTGGCCACAAGTCTGCAACTTGGCTCCATTCCAATCGAGGATCATAGGCCTGTATACAAACTTACATAATCATATTATTAAAGTAATAATGTATAGCTTATAACTATCATTACAGATGTCCCAATGTGGCAGCAGTCAAGTGTCAGATGAACTATCGTTGATTTCCTTTCAATCAAAGAGGCCCAATAAGATCCTAAGCAGAGCTCGTAGTTTTCGAATTTCTTCAGTAAAGGTAGAAAGGTTTTATCCTCATTCCATCCAGTTGGAGCTTTAGGCTCAATAGAACATCTGTGGATCGTAAGATCTTCTAGTTGAGTACACGATTCCAGGAATGCCAAGTTAATTTGGCCGCAAGATATGAGAATTAAACTCTTCAATGTCGGTCCAATAAAATGCTTTAAAACTGGTTCAACACATTCAGGAAGGATTCCAGTTAACGATAGAATGTTCACCTAGTAAAAATTTTAAATTCAAATGTATACATGATATATATTTTTTATAATACTTTTGACCATCCGTTTAAGATGGGATCCAACTCATCAGGAAATGTATATGGTCCTCGTGAATTTTCAAAGAAGCCAATGTCTTTCAGTTGTGGGCATAATGATCCGACAGCTCTAACTGACTCTTTATCACTCAACTGAATAAACTCAATCTTTTCCAATGGCACAAAACCTATTAATATTAAAGAAAAATAAGTAATGAGTCGTATTTATTAGCTTGACATGATGTAACTCACCAGAAAAGCTACTGATTGATTTTCTTGGCACATCAGCTTTTCTACAAACTTCTTCCAATTCTGCTTGCCTACTTTTCTTCCTCGATTTAAACTGATTTCTTATCCAATTCGACGCCACTTTCTGCTTCAAAGTCTCTTCCACTCTGTAAATGGTTTTGATTGCGTTGACAGTGTCTAAGCCGTGCTGTTTGGTCTCCAATATTCTCAATTTTGGAAGGTGACAGAGCGCGAAAGCTAGAGTTGAATCCTTCCAAGTTGTGTTATACTTCAGACTCAATTCTTCAAGCGTGAAGCACAGCGGGTTCAGATATTGGAAAGGTAATCTCAAGCTCTCAAGAACTGAATCTCTACTCCATCTACCGTCGTTATGGTAAGGGAAGAGAACATCAGCTACATCTCCAGTAATTAATAAAGCCAAAATATCTCTCTTAGAGATGGGAAAACCGTGAAATTTCAATTTAATAAGTGAGGGGCAGCATTTGCCAACAATGCTCAAAATGGATTGGTAAGATTTGTTGTTAACATAGCGACGAGGTGGAATGCAACTAATATTATAGGTGCCTATCGATAATAATTGGAGATGATGTAATGAGATCAGCTGATCTGTTTTCTCTTCGGAATTTTCTAATGTCGTTTGTTGATCATATGGGGGAGCGTGTAGTTTGATTTTAAGCACTCGTAACTTTGGAGATCGATGAGCAATGATTGACATCAAAATGGAGAAAGATTTTAAGCCTGACAAAGGTATGCCGATTTCAAGTTGTACAAAATTGCAATCAAGAATGCAATCCATAAAAACTTCAACATCTAGATCGAGGTCCTCACTGAGTTTCGTGTTTAAACAATCCCAACCATTGTTTAGATTCCACCTTTCAATACATTTTTCTCTATAAACATAAAAATAATAGAAATTCCTCAAATTTTCCATATGAAATAATAACTATTATGTAAATTACCTGACAGATTTCTTCACTCTTCCTATAAGCTGTTGATCCATACAGTTTCTAACATATTCGATGGTATTTGGTGTAGTTTTGCAAATTAATTGATAGTAGACAGTCTCAAAAGCCAAATCTTCTAAAGATAAAAAGTTGTTCTGCTTCTTTTTGTATTCTTTGAAAGGGGTAGACATTTTAATAAATAAATAGATTTGAATCTGTTGGTTTAGATGTAGAGAATATTATAATGTATAACAACTACAATTTCAATTAAAAAAGAACGTTTTTTGTTTAAGTATAGCCGACACACTGAAAAGCTATGCAGCAGACGACAGCAGAGCACGCGAGTTATTGATTTTTTTCTCTCCCTCTCTATTTGACGAGCCGTACGTACAGGAGGTGTACAGCCGTCCGTACAGGAGGTGTACAGCCGTACGTCTGATAATTTATACGCAAGGCAATATCAGCTTCCCGGCTTCTGTTTTTCTATTTAAAATTAATACATGATATATATTTTTTTAGGTTTTACGATCGCCCATAATTTATAATATTTTAATAAATATTTAATTATGTCATAATAAAACCTTTCATTCAGTGAATGGCCAGAACTCTCCAACTTGATTCCATTCCAACTGAGGATCCTTATAAGCCTAATCAAGTTATTATAAACACGTATTTACGTTTCAATATAAATAATATTATTGAATGGATTATACATTTGTTCCTATGTGAGTGCAGTTCAAGTAAATGTGAACCAAGGTAGATTTCTTTTCAAATATTGGGGCCCAATGAAGTCCCAAGCAGGTGTGATAGGTCTCAAATTTCTTCAAAGGTAGAAAGGTAGAAATGTAACTGAATTCCAAAATGAATGAGCAGTCGAATCATATTATCATTTCATACTTCTTGAATTTTCCCACAAGTTGACTATCATTCCAGGCTCTAATAAATGTGATAGAACTTGCATTTTTTACAAAAGCTTTATAGAAGGAGATAAAATCATAAAAGCCAATTTTTCAAGAGTGGCCAACTCATTTTTGTCAATGAAATAGGTAGCCATAACCTTAAAGCTTTCTAAAAAGTTGTCTTAAATAGATAGAAGCGATCTAAATACAACTTTTTTATTTAAAAATGTAGAAAGCGCACTTTCTTTGGAAAGGGCGTGACTGTGTTTACGTTATTTTGGCGGTTTGTTTACAATTATGTATCGCCATCTAGCGCTCAATTTTTAAACCGCATAGAGAAAACGTATTAATAATACTATTTTTCTAAGTTGTAATAGATGTGTAATGACAAGGAATCAAAGATTTCAACTGATTTTTATATGCTTTCATGTATATTTTAAAAATATAAATATTGAAACAATTTCATATTAAACCACAACATAGACAGCATACATCTACGGTTAACGGATGTTATTATTTCTGGAATAAAATGTTTGTTTCAGCCACTATCGCAGCATTAGTGAAAGTATGCCAATCATAGTTCACAAGAAGGAAAGATTTTAGCATATTTTCTTTAATAGCTGGCAGAACGCCTCTCATCAAAGCCTCTATGAGTACATCATCTTCAATGCGCAATCCATAAGTACTGTCGTAAGATTCATCTTTCTCTGGAATTGGGCCATATCCACAAGATTGGAATATACTTTCTATTAGGTCAATAAAATGCTTGACCTGTTGGTTTGGTTCTTGTTTCAGTCCGTTAAATCGCTTATTAATCACACCAGAATCACGTTGTGCCATTCTTCGAATAACGATCAACTTTTCTGCTTTCAAAGCAGCCTCAGTAATTCCTTTCCAGTCATTTCGATCGTTACTATTAAAGTAGTTCGATTCGATCATGATTTTCTTGATTGGTGGTAGCACTCCGTTCATCAAAACTTGAGTAAGAGTATCATCTCGTAGTAAATTGGTTTCGTTTCGATCAAACGGACCATAAAGAGACTTAAAAGATCTCTCTATCTCGGCGATGAAATGTCCAATGGGCTCATCTGGCTTTTGTTGTAGTTCATTATAAAAGCGTTCCCTCTTTTTCTGTAGATGAATGGGTGGTTCGAATTTGCTTTTAAAAGCTTCCCGCCAGGACGAATAGCTTTCATTCGGTAGTGATTCCAATCTATTGGCATGCCAATCAAGAGCACGTTTTTGGAGTCTGGATCCGAAAATTTCTATGAAGTTCTCTTCATTCCATTGAAATATGATGGCGTGATTTTCACATTCTTCAAGCCAATCGGCAGCAGATTTACTATTGGTAGGGGATCCGTCGTATATTTCTATTTGTTGTTTATCTTCGTTGATTGATTTTTGGTTAAAATAGTTCATGATTTGTTTCACCATTTCATGAGCCATTTGGTTTCTGCCTTGGTATAGGCATTCCACTAATTTGACAACCGGATCTGCTTCGACATGCCGAATTGAGGGATTACTGGTTAACCATTGATCAAAATCTTTCTTCGAGAATGATGATTTTGAACTTTTATTAATTGATTCTTTCATTATTGTTGGTTGATGATGGAGAGAACTGGCATTCTCTTCAACAACTTCTAAATCATCTACTCGATTTCTCTTTGCTGCTGAAGGTTTTTCACCACTACAGGCATCCTCAAACTCCTTAGATTGATCAGGGTGTTTAGCCTATTTCAAATATTAATATAAAATAAAATAAGTTGTGACCAGTATGAGCTACAGCACTTACTTCCATATGCTTCTTCAAATTGATTTTTGAGATATCACTGCATGACAAAAACTTTTCTGGTATTTTGGGTGGGCAGGTTAAACACAAATATAACGAATTCCCAGGTTTTCCAGGGCCTTTGTACGTAAAAAACTTCGGTGAAATGAAAACACGAGATTTGTGAGCCATTTTGTATGTGTAGCAGACGGATATATCCGGATATTGTTTACTATTCAGCATAAGAGTACACAAATTGGTTCATAGATGTCGTATGTCGCACCTTTCCGGAAAAAATGAAGTTCGCCCGTTATTTCGTTACTTTTTCGTTAAAGTTTTAACATGGTTTAACAAACCTATTCAACGCCGTTATTGTCCCGTTACCGAAAATTGTAACGGCTTTACAAAAAAAGTAACGATTTCCGTTACCAATGTTAATGAACCTGAGCCCGTTTGTGTATGCTTCCAGTATAGACCTATAGGTTTAAGATGAAAAGCAGATTTTGAATGGAAATATGGCGAGTTTATTTTTTATGAACACATCAATTTCTTACCTTTGTATAGCTGTCAGATATCTTTTTTGTCATCAATGGTAGATTACTTTTGAAGTTTCAATCAACTTTGTTAATAATGTGATTATTTCATATGACAACATAAATAGCAATCAGCGTGAGTTTAAAATCTAAAAGACGTAGCTGTCCTTTCAACCCTGGTGATAACTGTTAAAGCCTATTAAATTTAAGATGTTTTAAATATTTTTCAACAATATAGACTTATTCACTAATGGGTTTGTATTACCTCAATTGTCCGTGAGATATTATAATCGTGATAAATAAAGAAGGGTTGATGTAGCTTCACTTTCACAACTTAAATTTAAATAGAACACTTAGGAAAATTTCATTTCGTATACAAATATACAGTGAAAACAGAGAGTGTGTGTTTTACTACACTCAACAGAATGAAAGCTAGTTTGACTATGGAGCTTTTACTCTCTCTATTCCTCCTTATAATATACAGTCAAAAATGCCCAGGGTGGTAAAAAAGGGAGGACGATGACCTTCAAATAGAGCCCAGTGCCGTTATTTCCATCCTCCATTTTGTATAGGCTGCAGACCCCCCCCCCCCCCTCCCACTTTCACTTTTCTCGGTTTTAACACGGATGTATAAGGCACTACATTTGAAAATTGATTACTAACTACTTTAAACTTTTTATTAATTCCTTTCATTTTTATATACATATTTCAAAATCAAAACTATTATAACAACTTTCAGTCAAAGAAATAGTTCATAGTAAATTCAGTAAATGCACTGCAATCAGCGGCTGTTATATTCATTATCAAACTGTTTTCGGAATAAAATGCGTCTTTCTGCTTCTTTTGCAGCTTGGGTGAAAGAGGGCCAATCATCGTTATTACCGATGAGACTTGATTTCCAGATATACTCTTTCACATCTGGCAGCACACCATTATTCATAACTCGAATGAGGATATCATCTTGAACATTTAATCGAAAAGGTTTGTCATCATCATCACCAGCAGTTTCATCTTTATTCTGCTGAATAATCGGACCGTATCTGGATTCAAAAACCCTTTCAATCTTACTGATGAAATGCTTGATTTGTTCATTCGATCCTTGTTTCAATCCATTAAATCGCACATTAATCACATCGAAATCCATATTGATTTTTCTGCGTCTATTAGATGAATCGATGTAATCGATGTAATCGATGTAATTCTCTGCTTTTAGAGCAGCCTCAGTGATACCTGACCAGCAGGTTAGATCGTTTAGAAAGTTAGGATCGAGCATGATGCTTTTAGCCGATGGTAGCACTCCGTTCATGAAAACTTGAGTGAGAAGATCCTCTCGAAATAAAGTGAATTGAGATGCAGGAGCATAAAAGGACCTGTAAGCTCTCTTTACTTTGTAGATGAAATCTTGAACAGATTCATCTTGCTTCTGTTGAAGTCCTTTGTAAAAGTGGTTCCTCTTTTCGTAAAGATACGTCGATGATCGAAATTTTTGAATGAATGCTTTTTTCCAGGATGCATAGTTCTCATCACGATGAGAGTCCAATCGATCAACATGCCAATCTAGAGCGATTCCTCGGAGTCTCGATCCGAAAATCTTCTTGAAATCTTTTTCTTCTCACATATGGATGATGGCACATTCATGACATTCTTCGAGCCAATCGTCAACTGAAGTGGTTCCGTTATAGAATTCTATATCTTGCTTCTCTTTTGAGGCTTACTTTTCATGCAAACCCAATACTTGAAGAATTATAAAACCACACATTTTAAAGCAATATATTATACCTACTTAATTTTTAAAAAATAGTAAATAAGATTGATTATATAAATGATCGAAACCCATGAAACTATAAATTGATTCAGATAACAGATACAGCACTGTTCATAACACTTACCTATTTACCCCCCTTCCTTTGACGCTTTAACTGTCTATAGTTAGTTAAATTCTAGTATTAAATGCGTGAAAAAATACTCAAGAGTGTATAACAGGAGGGGGGGGGGGGGCATACTCTACACTTTTATATGCTTCAATAATAAGCCATAATCATAAATAATATAGGCACCTGAAATTGAGTCGATCAGAATCCCAGCATAACTCTTCGTACAGAATCCCTCCAAAACCAATGACATAGCCCGTTTCATTCCGATATATATTTTCACTGAAGCAGCCATCTGAATTTTTAACATATACAAATAAAATCTAATCCCAAAGTAATTTTATTAATGATACATTTGGAAATACCTCTGCGAATACGACTTTCAATTCTTTTCCAGACCAAGAGTTGACAGAATTGATCGCAATTCTTCATTATATCTTCTGCACCTTTCTAAATTATATATAAAGCAGCTCGTTATTTATTATATCGTTTCTTTCAATAATCTATATTATAAGGCTTTGCCTATAAACCTATTCTTAGTTGCATATACATGTTTTAAAATATTTATTTCATTTTCGGTATCATAAAATTGATATTACATGCATTAAGAGTTTTTATTATATATATTAGTCCCAAACTTTAAAAAATGAACACTTATAATCATTAGGCTTACAGTAGTATCACAGTAAGCTATTTCCCCCGTTTCTAGCCTATCGGTCTTAATTATATCTTGCATCAGCAGTGAGCTCAAGGTCGCATTCCATGAGATTAAGGTCAATTGGTAAAGTGTAATCCACTTAATTGAGTTGCGAATCAGTAGTAGTAAATCGATCCAAGATTCCGAATAATGAAAACGAAAGTTAGCAAATAAAAATCAATGTTAAACATAAGAAAAACGTAAAAAGGGAACCGAATGTATATTATTTCTTTATTTCTAAAATAAGTGATGTTTATGAATAATGCTTTTAATTGGTGTAGTAAAAATAATAAAAGGATTAGATTAAACAGCATTCTGTATAAAAGCCACTCTACCTGGCCACCGATAATAAAATCACAATAAAAAAAATATATGCATATAAATTTTCCTTTTTTTGAGGTAATGAAGGGATTGCATTTTAAAATATCTCAACTGGCCAAGAAACGGGATACAAGGATATATTCCTTTTCAAAAACTGGTCCCGAGGTAGTTTAAAACTTGAAGGTGTATAGGTACAACATATATAGCTTATTATTGTTTCTAATTATATTGATTTGGAAAAGAAATAAGCATGAACATCCAGCAGTTACTTTTATATTTTTTTGCGGTGAGTTGTATTCTGTTTTTCTTTCTGTTTTCTGTTATGTTCTGATTTAAAAAATGAATTTTTTGAATTACTTTATATTTTAAATATATTTATTTGCATTGTTAGGCATTTTAAATTGTCACATGCCAATTTTCATTTTAAATTGTCAAATGTCAATCTTGTAGGTGTTTCTGGTGATGACGGCAAGGACAGCCAGCGCCCAAGCTGACTGCCCCAATGAAGAAAACTATTCTCCTTGCACCTGCTCTCGCTCTAATGGTACTGGTGGTGTTCAAAATGATCAGGTTACGTGCAATGGGATTGCCTTAGCAGAAGTTGCAAGTGTCTTCGAACGGACAACCACCGCGGACCTATGGACATTTATACTTTATCTCTCCCCAACGGATTCAACCAAAACTATACCAGCGGATTTGCTTAATAATCATCGAACCGCAGTCCCCTATATTTATTGTCGACCTGTTGGTAGTCCCCTTACTATAAATCCACAAGCCTTCCGATCTTCTCAGAACCTGATGACGGGAATGAACTTATATGATTGCGACATGAGTCAGTTGAATTTTGATTTCCTGTCGGGATTCAACAAGGTTTGGTCCATAGGATTTCGGCACATGTCGAATGTTGGTCAGGCTAATTGGGCCTCTTTCCCTCAATTGTCCTCTTTAAATACACTTTACTTTTATCATTCAACTGGATTGAACGAATGGAGTGCACTTCCAAAATTGGCAAGAGGAATAACTTCTTTAGACTTAGGAAAAACCGATATTCAGGACGAAGCAATGAATCGCATACTTAACTGGACCTTCCAATACTCTGCAAATACATTGAATAGGCTACCTTATACATAGATGAAAATGAGCTTACCCAAATACCAAAACAACTTCAAGCTCCCAATTCTTTCCATAATCTACGATACCTATACCTGAATGACCAAAAGACCGGAATCCCTTTGATCACAACCGGTTCTCTATCTTGTCCGCCTGGTTCCTCGAATTACCGGCTGGATGCAAGGAACAACAAAATTACAACTATCGAAGCGGAAGCTTTTCAAGGTTATTTTATTTTTATTCATTGAATATTGTGTGCTGATCTAATGATATAATTTAACCAATGCACCACTCATAATTATGTAATATAATTAGGCAATTGTAGTGGTGCCAGGATTTATCTTGACAACAATTTGCTTAGCCGGTTTAAGCTACCTTCAAAGAAGTTCTCATCCAGATGAGAAGAAGTCCTGGTGGAAATTTTACCGTTTAAGATAGTAAATAAATGTATAAGAAAAAGTTTCATGAGCAATTAATTGAGAAATATTTTTTTTATCAAATCAGATCCATTCAATTGCGAACTTGATACTTGTCATTTGGCTTGGCTCATCAGAGACAATCAAGACCTATTAAACCATCTGGAAGGTGCTGTATGTTCCAACGGAACTGCATTCAAACAACTGAATCCAAACGGGCTCACCAATTGTCCCAGTAACGGAAACCGCAAGCAAAGTTTTACGGTCTTAATCGAAAAGTTAAGACGGTCCAGTAAGCGACCTATTCTTGAAGTTTCTAATGACGTTTCATTTCGTTTGTCCAAAGTGGCACAGTTGGAAGATCATTCTTTGCTTTGTGAAATCTCTTTTCTGAATGTTACAATCAGCTCTTCTTACTGGGATGGCTCATCAACCAATCCGATTCTGAACTGTGATGACCTCAGCAGCAGTAATAACTCCAATTCCACAGCTCCAAATAACTTTCTTCGTTTTCCACTTTCACAATTCTACGATAACGAAGAAACTAATGAGACAGAAAACTTCAGTAACAGCTACATTCATCTTCCAAGTAGTATTCTTGTTCCCAATGAAGTTTACAAGGCGAGTGGGTTTTAATAGCTGATGATTCAAACTTGGTAAGAGTCCTTCTTCCAGGGGAAAATAACAGGTAATGTTAAAAACTCTTTATTAAATTATTGTTTATGTATGTATTAAAATATTAAGTATATTCAATCAGCCCAGGGCAAATTGAGAAACAAGTTAACAGCCCGTTAATTACCTTTACTCTTTACGCATCTGATGGTACTGACCAAGTGATTAAATTACCAGAAAAGTCTCACATCCATTTAATATACGAACACGATGTTGCTGCTAAATATCCACCTGTGCGAAATATCTATCGGTGGCTGGATGAAGGAGAAAAACCAAGCAGCGTCATGGGTTCTTCTCTCTGCTCCTACTTGCTACTGAATCAATCGGATAGTAGCAGAAATAATATGCTGTATAGTTGGAAATGGGACGATAAGGGTTGCTGGGTTGCATCGAGCAACAGAACCCACACAGTTTGTCATTGTGATCACCTCACTGGTTTTGCCAACCTTATGGATTTTCATAATTATCTTGTAGGTATACATGTGAGTTCTATTTTTATCACGTATTATATTTTAAATTATACTTAATTCAAGGGACATTCCAAAGCATTAGAAATTACGAGCATGACGTGTACTATTATATCCATGATTGGTGTGGCAATGACATTTTTTATCCTTGAAGCGTTCAGGTACGAAGCCTGAATATAAGACTAATTTTTTAAAACATTTAATTTAAAGAAAAATATTAATTTAACAATCTTATTCAGGTCTTTAAAAATAAGAAGGAAAGCACGAACGCAGCACCTCTGCGCTAATTTTTTCATTTCTTTTCTGATGATTCTTATTACTTTAAACAAACGTGTTATTCCCTTGGATGATGTAATTTTATATTTTTTTTTATTATTTTATGAAAAGCTACGGTAGTTTAACATAGGTTAACATTTATTTAGGTAACATGTGCTGTAATGGGGATTCTCCTTCATTATGTACTTTTAGTCTCTTTCATGTGGATATTTATTGAGGGAATCCATCTATATCGATTGACCAAAAATGCAATCAAAGTTGAAACGATTAATTGGATTCGATACTATGCTTCCCTTGCCTACGATGGGCCTTTAGTAATTGTTGACATCACTGCTCAATTCGCAGTTTACTCAGATGGAATCATCGAGGTTTATTCTGGCGACGAAACGTAAGTTAACCGACATAAATTTAAAAACAAAACTTTTGTTTAAAATCGTTTCGTTTAATTCTCTCTAAAATTTTGTTATAGATGCTGGCTAGTTGGAGAGAAATGGATGTGGAGTTTTGGTGGACCCGTGACAGCAATTCTATTGGTAAATAACAACAATAAGTAAATTCAGAAATATAGCACATGAGATTATTCGCTTCATTCGAATATTAGGGGAACTGCACTGCAACAATTTTCATACTTCGCAGTTTATGGAAAAATGGCCCACACTCGACGGATTCTATCAAGGATAAATTTTTGTACAAGTAAACAATTTGTTAATTTTATGTTATTTTCAAAACTATACTTATAATGGTAACTGTATTTTAACCATTATACCCAGAATTTCTCTTAGAAGATTGCTCGTTCTTACTTTACCTCTTGGCATGACCTGGTTGACTGGATTTCTTTTGTTTTCCGAGACACTTGTCTTAGCTTTTATATTTACCGTTGCTAGTGGTCTGCAGGGCGTTGCAATTTTTGTTACCTGTTGCTTGAACAACAAAGACATTCGAACCGCTCTAAAAAAGAACTTCCAGCCCTTCACCAATTATGTAGTACGCACAAAAAATAATTTTATTTTTATGATTCATAATAAAATCTTGTAGATGATTATGATCAATAAGTGTGAAAATTGCCATTAAAAATTAGTTTACAGAATTTATCCTTGTTTCATAACGCAGTTTGAAAGTTGGCGCCAAATTCAAAAGAGCGTCCAATCAGTAAAAATTCGACTTAGTCTACCTTCTGTTAAACACGGAAGCAGAAGTGCTAAAAACGAGAGTTCAGTACAACCAAATAGTGATAATTTCCTTGAAGAGATGGTGAATCCTAACATGAAAGATGTCCATGCTGCGATGAAAGGTATATTATTAAAAACCTCTGCTCTATAATATTTTAAGTTCTAAATCCCATAAATTTTATTACTATAGTAGTCGTAAATGATTTGGGAGACCATAAAGTGCTAGCTTAGACAGTGGATCATCACATGATACTAGTTTCAGCTACGCACTCGATTAATTTCATGATGAATTTAATGTAATCAAGGTGATTTATTAGTTCAAATTTGATTGCCATTGGAATTGGAAAAATAGCGGCTGTGAATGTTTTAGCATGGTAAATAGAACGATAGTTGAGAATGTGTATTATTAGAATCCAATAGAAGTATAATTGAATATTAGTGTTACCACAATACATCTCTATGCACGATTTAGTATATTACAATTAACATATAATACAACAATATATGTGCATTGATGTTAGAATGAATATGGAATGTTACAATTTAAAGAATATATGGAGTATAAAAATGTATTTTCGAATTATCAATCAAACATATTTTGAGATCGAATTATAGATCAAGATCAAGTCAAAAATGATTTTTTCCGATCTATCAATTATTAAAACGTAATAGTAAATTCACAGTTTTTCATTATGGACAAAGAATTCCATTCCAGTTTTTAGTTCCAACAACCAAACCAAAACTTTGGTTTATGGTGTTATCAACCAGTAATTATTTTATTATTATTTTTATTATTATTAAAGTATGAATTTTATAACAGCAGTATACCACTATAACTCAATTCTATCAAGTGCGTCATTGAGAAGGTTACATACAATTCCTAATATATTGTCGTTTTTGTAGGATCGATTGAAATATTCTTTTAAAAAAACCTTGCATTGCATGCATAAATAAAATTAAACAGGGAAGCGAAAAATAGAATGAGGTCACTACATGGATTTTTCTGTGTATGATAAGATTCTATATTAAAGATTTATTATTTTACAACAACACCTATCATAATGTGACTCAACCGCTACCCAAAAAAAGATGTGGACTGCAAGAATTGTGTTATCCATTGGCTCTTTAAGACGGGTCACACAGCTTGGGGTATCTGCGAGGGTCTATATTTAGTCGAATACTAGTTTTGATTGTGGGCCGAATTGAAAGAAAATGCAAATTTACATGAATAAAAAAATACTGGAAAACGTGTAAGTTTAGTAAGACCCCACCCTCAATATTCTACGCTAATATATTCAAGTAATAGTTCATAGATAATAGTGGGTTTACTGCTTTTTTCTGACTTTTCTAGTAATACTGCACAACAAATTACAGTCGTCCTTTTAATATAAGATTATTTGTACGTTTTTGTTTTATGACAAAATGGCTCTGAACTTAAGTAATCCGCTTAAGCCCGCTGGTAACTTCAAGACGTCATTGATCATATCCAAGTTTCATCGGCATTGAGTAATACGTGAAATATCCATTTAAAATGTAACTTGGATGCCAAAAATTAAAAATATTCATAGAGATTTGAATATTGAAAATGAAACACTGTCGATGCGTTTCATTTCCGAGTGATGGCGGATCATTATATTTTCATCAGCGGAACCTGGAATAATGAAAAGTAAAATGAACAGCTCGTTATATTTAATTTCATTCGATAAATAATATTTGAGGCTTTGCCCATATTAAATCAAGTCGTAGCCATTATAGTTGCATATAAATATATTACAACTTTTATCTCATTTTCTATGACGCTGTTTTAGAGACAGCGATTTCTTTATTACAGTGAGTAATCGCATCATATCACTACGGGCCGAATTAGTTATTTCATCTATAAACATATTATGACTCCGTCTTTAAAAACTTTATTATGCGTGGACTGCGGAAGTGCGGAGTCGCGAGGATAGACGCCGGTAGCCGGTGCCTCGAGGGAGCAGGCAGTAGTGGGATCGAGACCCGGCCCCGGCGAATTCTTATTGTTTTTTTTTTATGTTGCTGAATTTCTATTGCTTATTCATGTAATTAGAATATTATAAAATTTATTAAAATTTATTAGCCTTCAATAGAAATGCAACACATCTTGTTGTTCCAGTTTTCCTCCTTATAACTTCCTTCAGCCTGGAAGGATGGAAACCAAAGTGCTAAAAACGATTTGGTTAGCGAGAGTCCAGTACCATCAATTAGTGATAACGTCCTTAAAGAGAAAAAATCTATGTAGTCGTAGTCGGAAGGATGCTGTTTTATTATTAACTAAGGCGACAGTTTCCCCAATTTCTTCCATTTGACTGGCCGTGACAGATAGCGTTATAAAAAAAGACTACGTTTGTATGTCTCGATCATTTTTACCTAATTAGGTGACATAAAAGACATGTACGTAGTTCTCTTAAAAGTGTATATTTATTATTTAGTGATGAATTTCTAATCAAAGTTTATTTCTTATCAAATTTAAATTACTATACATAAGTACAGATCTCAAAATAAAAAGAGACAAACATTGACTATAATTTATACGTATGTAAATACTTAGAATTCCGCAGAGAATTAAATAAGTATACGTAAAATAAAAAATAAGTGGTAAAACAATTCTGATTTGAATTAATTAAATAATAAAATTTTTAATGTGAGGGGGGGGGGGGGGGGGAGATTACTTACCAAAAGTCAAGTACTGAAGACAAAAGAAAATTGAAATTATATACACTATACAGGGCTCCGAATCAAATATTTATGTATGGAAACATGTTGTTGTATAAAGTCAATTAAAAAATTCCTGAGTTTTCTTTGTTGGTTTTCATATAAATCTTATATATATAATATATATTATAGTTTGATGACATGGATTATCTGGGTATAAGATATTAGAATGAAAACGAGTTAAAAAATATTTTTTTCTCCCAAAAAAATTGTCGATTTTATGTATTCCAAATACAATGTAGAAATAATAAAAGCTACAAAGGAAAACTTAACATTTATTCCTTTCTCGAAGATACCACTACTTAAAACATTTCCTTCGAAGCGAAATATTTGCAATTTCCAAAAGTGCCAAAGTCCTGTTATAATCTTGAATAATCGGCTATTGTAGAAATTATGTAATTATATTATTTAAGAGAATTAATCTCTATTATGTTCTGAATTGAAGCAATCCACTTAAATCCGCTGGTAATTTCGAAACATGATTTATCATATCAAAGTTTCGGAATTTAGTAATACGCAAAATAAACATAAAAAAAAACTTGGATGACGAAGTGTAAAAATATTCGTTAAATGTTACACTGTCGATGCGTTCAATTTCCGTTATAAGAAATCGAGTCTTGACATTTTGTAGTCAAGTACTTTTCAAATAGTTGAACTCGGTCGCTGTATTGTCTAAATTTCTAAAGGCCATTTGATGGACGTTCAATAGGCTTTGCATGTATAGATACGCACTTGACGAACAGGTAATTGATTCGTCTAATGGCCGAACCAAGAAAATTTCAAAACATAAATTTTAAATATTCAATTTCTTATAATAATTTTTAAAAAAATTATTTTATTTCCAGCATATTCTAGGTGCCAACTACTAAGGCATAAAAATTGTGGCGGTGTGCGTTATCTACCTGTACCAATTAGTCAACTGGCCGATGATAATAACTTTGTAGTTTATATAAATTATAATAACTAATAAGGTATTATCTTGCGCTCATAAATGTTTATGTTATTAATTTTTATCATTTTACGCACTGTAATGTATTAATTATTATCATTAAAGATTTATAATAAAGTACCGCGGTAAAATTATTATAGATTGCTTTGTCTTGGTCAAAACTTTTTTTTTCAACAAAATATTTTTTTGGCGAAATGTGAATAGAGAGTAAAAATAAAATGGTAACTCCCTTTATTTTAGTTGTAATATTGCTTTGAAATTTTAATAAATCTATAATTTCAAACGTAAATAGGTTTAAATGGTATGCATTTTTAAATGTATCTTTATAATAAGATCTTATTATACATACAAGGAAAATTATTTCTGCAGTAACGCCTAGTAATAGTTGGTGGTTAACAATAGTCGACTTGAGCCATGCGATAACAGCGATTTCAACGGATACAGAAACAATTTGGGATAACTCATCTATATTATATAAGCGATATTGTCCAATATTGATTATTATATTGTTGAAACAATTGAATGTACTGGCACAAAAACAAAAATATGTTAATACGTTGAAAGGGATTCAAAAATTTAAAAAATTATTCATGTTTGCATAATCACTTCGCAGTTATATACATTTTCACTGTTTTGAGAAGTAAGAATTGTCGGAATCTAAAGGACTTCACACATTAAAAGATGCGCCTTGAAGAGTTCTTTGACTTCTTTCGTAGATCAACACACAAAAAATGTGAGTAAAGCCGATGTTTGTTGAATTATCATTGAAAAACATTTATGGAGTGTGTTGTATAGCGCAAGTCTGTAGTATAAACAACGGCGCTACATATAAAAAAAAAGGCTGCTGCGGATATTGCCATCACTGGTTTGGCTTGAGGTTAAGTACCCTCAAACTATCTACATATACCTACAGTACATTAGGCCCAAATAAAAAAAAAATAAAAAGATGAAAAATCATCATATCATTACAGTGTGTTATTTCCCGCGATTGAAGTCTATCGGCCTTATTTTTATGCTGCGTTAGCAGTTAGCTCAAGGTCGCATTCCATGATATTAACGCTAGCTGATAAACCGTAATCTGCATAATTAAGTAGCAAATCAGTATTTTTAACATGATCCTAGATTTTGAAATAACGACAACTTTAAGCTAGAAAATCAAAATCAATGATAAACATATAAGGAAGGCGCTGATACATCTGCTAGATTAGTTTTGCTTTGCTGACGGAAATCCACCCAGGAAGATGGCCGCTGTACTAGAGGTTGCTATGACAACCAAATCTAGCAGAAATATCCGCCCTTCCCTATAGACAAAAGATTTTTTTTAAACGTAAAAAGGGAACCGAATGTAGTTTCCTGTTATTTTTCTTTAAGTTCTGAAATAAGTGATAGTTATGAATGTTTTTAATTGGTGTAGCAGCAATATAGTCATCAGCATAGCCCAAGAATTAGATAAAACAACATTCTGTATAATAGCCCACCCGTATACGCCTGGTAACCGATAATAAAAATAAAAGGTAATAAAAACAATTAAAGAAAAAAAAACTTTATAAACTTTCTTTTTTATGAGGCATGAAGGAATTGCACTAAAAATATCCCAACTCGACAAGAACCGAGATATTTCATCAGTCTGTTTTAAGTTTTGATTGCGCAATGCTATGTCATGTCATATATACCTTTTCAAAAGCTGGTGCGGAGGTAGTTTAAAACTTTAACGTGTATAGATACAACATTTAGGTTGTTTCTAATTATATTATTAATTTGGAAAAATTAATAAGAATGAAGATTCATCGGCTGCTTTTCTACTTTTCTGCGGTGAGTATATATATATATATTTTTTATGCTATTTTGTGGATTTAAAAACGAATTTCCGAACGAAACGAAATCTGTATATTTGAATTGTCAGGCATTTTAAATTATCAAATGTCAATTTTGCAGATGTTTTTGGTGATGACGGCAAGGCCAGCTAGTGCCCAAGCTGACTGCCCCAATCAAGAAAACTATTCTCCTTGCACCTGCTCTCGTTTTAATGGTGGTGTTCAGGTTATGTGCAATCAGATTGCCTTAGCAGAAGTTGCAAGTGTCTTCGGACGGACAACCACCGTGGACATAGGGAGATTTAGACTTTATCTCTCACCAACGGATCCAACCAAAACTATTCCAGCGGACTTGCTTAACAATCATCGAACCGCGGAGATGTATATTTCTTGTTGGCCTGCTGGTAGTTCCCTTATTGTAGACTCACAAGCCTTCCGATCTTCTCAGAATCTGATGAACAGAATTCAGTTAGATGATTGCGACATGAGTCAGTTGAATTTTGATTTCCTGTCGGGATTCGACAAGGTTTCGGCGATAGAGTTTTGGTCTACGTCGAATGTTGGTCAGGCAAATTGGGCCTCTTTGCCTCTATTGCCCTCTTTTGATTCACTTTACATTCGTCAATCAACTGGATTGAACGAATGGAATGAATTTCCACAATTGGCAAGAGGATTACAGGATTTATCCTTTTCAAGCAACGATTTTCAGTATGACGCAATGAATCGCATTCTAAACTGGGCCCTCCAATACTCTGCAAACACACTCAGAATCTTAAACATAGATGGAAATGAGCTTAACCAAATACCAAAACAACTTCAAGCTCCTCATTCTTTTCCTAATTTACGACGTTTATACCTGAATGACCAAAAGACCGGAATCCCATTGATCACGACCGGTTCTCTATCTTGTCCGTCTGGTTTCTCGAATTACCTACTGTATGCAAACAGCAACAGAATTACAACCATCGAAGCGGGAGCTTTTCAAGGTTATTTTATTTTCATTCGTTGAATATTGTGTGATGTTGAATTAATGAGATTATTTAACCAATGCATCACTCTTAATTATATACTACTATTAGGCAATTGTGGCAGTGCCATTATTTCTCTTGAAAAAAATTTGCTTAGCCGGTTTGAGGAAGCTACCTTCAAAGAAGTTCTCATCCAGATGCAATATCCAGATGCAAGCAACACTTCTTCAAAGCTTTACGTTAATTATAGTAAGTAAATGTGTAAGAAACAGTTTGATTAGCAATTAATTGAGAATATTTTTTTTTATTAAATCAGATCCATTCAATTGCGAACTTGATACTTGTCATTTGGATTGGCTCATCAGGGATAATCCAGACCTATTAAATAATCTTGTAGGTGCCGTATGTTCCAACGGAACTGCATTCAAACAACTGGATCCAATTGGGCTCACCAGTTGTACAAGTATCGGAAACCGTAAGCAAAGTCTTTACGGTCTTAATCAATAAATGAAAACGGTTCAGTTAGTGATTGATTTGGTGTTCAACGGTATGTCATATAATAAAACTGTATTAGCGCCCAGTGCGCCCACCAATCAGAAGAGAGGAAAGCCAAGAGGAATAAAGATTTCGACCTTCGGTATCGAAATAAATAAGTTCGGTCACATCAGAGATGTTTTGCGCTAGGAAAGAACAGAAATCGATTAATAAAATTAATGTGGACATATTTTCTGTTGATGAGAGAAAAAACGGAAAAAATATTATCAAAACCGTACCCATCGATTAAGATGTGTGATAAAGTCCCATTAATTTTTTAAATTCATAGGCCTAAATACAATAAAGCATAAGATGATTTATATACAATTAATATACGACTATTATTGCCCTGGGAATGCATTTTTTAAAATTAGGGCAAGTGCTCAAGTAGGCCATGATACCCTGAGTTCATTACATATATTGCTGCTTTTAAAGACTGATGCACTATTGAAGAAAGTGTAAATTATTAAATGTTCATATAGTAGTAATAAGTAGTTTTAAGGTTCTTTTTTATTTTTGTAATAAATATTTTTGTTTGAACCAGCCACTACAAAAGCTCCAACGACTACAACTTCTAAACCAGTAGACGACCATTGCCCTTGTAACACAATTGATCATTATGGAAATGAATGGATTATTCAACCAAACGAAACCAAGGTTCAAAATTGTAGCAAAGGAGCTGTCGGAAATGCAGCGTGGAAATGTGACTATGTCAAAAGCCAGTGCCAATTCCAAACTAATCAACCTGATTTCTCTCAATGTCGCAGTTTAGAACTTATGGAAATTTCTAGTTTGGTAAATATTGTTGATAATTCGAGTTACTTAAAACTTTGCCATTCAATTTGCCTAATAATAACAAACTAATTTTAAAATATGTTCTATCGAAGGTGATGGACAACGAAACCAAAGTAATGGATATTTGGACAAAAATATCCAATTTCACTTCTAAATCAGATGCGTACTTTGGTCACGAAATTTTCAATATTTTTGATTTGGTCACTCAACTGCTAAATAGGCAAGAATCTGAAATGCTGGATGATGGAGTTGATATGAATCATCTTCTGTTACAAATCAATGCGTCCGTATTTGGTACTGAAACCATGGATAATTTGATTTCGAATGATAATCAATGGCTCCAGTTGATTGGTGTAATTACCTTTAAATCTTAAAATGAAAGTCTCAACATTTTACCCCTTAATTATTATAGGCAAAAAGAGGTGACGAAGGTATCCTCAAATTTCTAGAAGTTTCCAATGACGTGGCACTTCGTTTGTCCAAAGTGGCACAGTTAGAAGATCAATCTTTGCTTTGTGAAATCTCTTTTCTGAATGTTACAATCAGCACTTTTTACTGGGATGGATCCACCAATCCGATTCTGAACTGCGATGACCTCAGCAGCAGTAATGTTAACTTCAATTCGACAGCTCAAAGTGACTTTCTTCGTTTTCCACTTTTACAATTCGATAATAATGAAGAAACTTATGGGACAGAAAGCACCACAAACAGCTACATTCATCTACCAAGTAGTATTCTTGTTCCCAATCAGATTTACAAGGCCAGTGGGGTTTTAATAGCTGATTCAAACTTGATAAGACTCCTTCTTCCTGGGGAAAATAACAGGTTAGGTAAAAGACTCTTTAATATATAATATTGTTTATGTATTAATTTTGAATTATATTCAATCAGCCCAGGGCAAATTGAGAAACAAGTTAACAGTCCACTAATTACCTTTACTCTATACGATGATTCTGACCGGGTAATTCAATTACCTGGAAAGTCTCACATCCAGTTAGTATACGAACACGATGTTGTTGCAAAATATCCACCTGTGCGAAATATCTATCGATGGCTGAATAAAGGAGAAAAACCAAGCAGCGTCATGGGTTCTTCTCTCTGCTCCTATTTGCTACTGAATCAGACGGATAGTAACAGTAATAATATATCGTCGATTTGGAAATGGGACGACAAGGGTTGCTGGGTTGCATCGAGCAACCGAACCCACACTGTGTGTGAATGTGATCACCTCACTGGTTTTGCCAACCTTATGGATTTTCATAATTATTTTGTATGAATTACATTTGAATCCTATTTTATATTATGTATTATTTTCTAAAATTATTTGATTAAAGGGCCCATCCAAAGCGTTAGATATTACGAGCATGACGTGTACTATAATATCCATGATCGGTGTAGCAGTGACATTTTTCATCCTTGAAGCGTTCAGGTACGAAGCAATATGGTGAAAGTATATGTTATTATAAATTCAACAACAATGTTACATTTTGTAAACATTATTATTAGAGAAAAATGACAAATTCAATCATTTTATTCAGGTCTTTGAAAATTAGACGGAAAGCACGAACACAGCACCTCTGCGTCAATTTCTTCGTGTCTTTTCTGATGATTCTGATTACTTTAAACAAGCATTTCATTCCCTTGGATGATGTATAATAATAGTTTTATTATTATTATTAATTTATGAAAAACTAATACAGGGAATATTTATTTAGGTTACCTGTGCTGTAATGGGGATTCTTCTTCATTACGTTCTTTTAGTATCTTTCATGTGGATATTTATTGAAGGAATTCATTTATATCTATTGACAAAGAATACAATCAAAGTTTACACAACTAATTGGATGCGATACTATGCTCTCCTTGCCTACGGTGGGCCTTTAGCAATTGTTGGTATCACTATTCAATTCGCAGTTTTTACTGATGGAATCATTGAGGTTTATTCCGGCGATGAAACGTAATTAATCAATATAAATTAAGAAACTTTGGCTTAGAATTGTTTTGTGATTATAGATGCTGGCTCGTTGGAGAGAAATGGATGTGGAGCTTTGGTGGCCCAGTAACAGCAATTTTATTGGTAAAACTGCAATAATTAAACTGAGACGAATTATAACACAAGATATTTCATTCTAATATTAGGGGAATTGCATTGCAACAATTTTCATACTCCGAGCTTTATGGGAAAATGGGCCAAAAACGAAGGATTCTGTCAAGGATAAATTTTGGTATGTAATCAATTTGCTGATCTAACGATATTTTCAAATTTACACTAATAGTCAACTGAATGTTAATCTTTATATACAGGATTTCCCTCAGGAGATTGCTTGTTCTTACTTTACTCCTTGGTATAACCTGGATGACTGGATTTCTCTTGTTTTCCGAGACACTGGCCTTGGCTTTTATATTTACCATCGCCAGTGGTCTGCAGGGCGTTGCAATTTTTTTTACCTGTTGCCTGAACAATAAAGGGATTCGGAAAGCTCTAACACAGAACTTCCAGCGTTTTATTGATTACATAGTATGTAAAAAATGGAATTTTATTTGAATAGTCCATAATAACATCTTATAATCTTGTAGACTATTATTATAAATTGTATAAAATTGTCATTCAAACTTAGATTAAAGAATTTATTATTGTTTCGTATCGCAGTTTGAATGTTGGCGCCAAATACAAAGGAGCGTCAAATCAGCTAAAAACGAGTTGGCTAGCCAAAGTCCAGTACCACCAACAAGCGATGTGTCAAATTTCCTTGAAGAGAAGACGAATCCTGACATGAAAGCTGTCCATGCTGCCAGAAAAGGTAATATTTATAACCTCTCCTCTATAATATGTAAAGTTTTAAATCACATAACTTTTGTTATTATATCTAGCGGTCGTAAATGATTTGGGAGACCATAAAAGTGCCAGCTTATACAGTGAATCATCTCAGGACACGAGTAACAGCTGTGCCTGAATCATTTCTTCAAAAAGAATTTAAATAAAATAAAATGATTGATCATAGTTCAAATTAGATTGTCATTGGTATTATAGAAAGAACATTAGCATATGTGAATCTTTTAGCATAGTAAATAGAATGGTAGACGAGAATGTATTTAGAATCAATGTATAGTACTGAAATATCAGTGTTACCACAAGACATCTTTATGTATAATTTATAGTATTTAAAATAAGTTACAATATACATCAATATATGTGCATTGACGTCAGAAAGATTATATAGAATAACACAGTTAAAAAAAATCGGATCATGACTATTTTCTTATTAATTAATTTAGCAATTTTGTCGTTTTTCACTATACAAAAGAAGAATTTCATTTTCGTAAATACAAAGCCAAAACTTAAGTTCATGGGTTCATCAACATGTAATTATTTTATAGAATCGCCTTTTAAATTTTTAAAGTATGGATTGTATAACAGCAGTGTAATAACTCAAATATATCAAATGCGTATAATTTAGAAGGTTAAATATAATTCCTAATATGTTGCAGTTTGTTCTAAAAGTTACCCTAAACGTTAAGTTAAATGTGAAAAAAAAACGATTCGATTGGTTCACAAGTTATGGGCACCCTTCAAACATGGTATCGTCGGGTTGAATAAGTTCAAAAGATCTGCCATCCTCACAAAATGCGCTCGTGACATAATAAAGAAGATTGGGACCATCTCGAAGTAGCCATGCTAAATGACAAGGGTCACTGATACAGTCGAAAGGATCTTTAAAAAGTAATTAAAAGAAACATTTATTGTAAGAAATGCAGAATATATTAATATATATTTTATTGGAAAAGCATATACTTCCTCCGACAAGAATTTCACCAGTTTTATATGGCGCCATTTGATCCAAAACTGGTTTGAAAACATCAGATTCAAATCTAGTCAGATTATTATCGCTCAAATCAATCCCGGTTACTGAAAAGTCTCCTAATTTCACAAAAGGTTTGCATAAAATAGTAGACAAATTGCATGAAAGTAGTTAGTAAAAGAAACAGACTTACCATCAAAAGCTCCTGGTTCTATTTTATTAATTCCACAACCCATTGCAAAGACAATGAAAGCCACAAAGGAAAACTTAAAATTTCCTTTCTCGACGATACCAGTACTTAAAACGTTTCTCTCGAAGCGGAAAAATTGCAATTTCCTAAAGAGCCAAAGTTGTGTTGGGATCTTGGTTAAAGCGTTATCGTAGATATAAAGATTTTTTAGAGAATTCTTCGTTGTCGAGCTCAACATCCATTCTAATAGAAGATCAACTACAGCGTCATTCAAATCTTCATTTCCGAAGGCTCTGAACTGAAGTAACCCACTTAAACCCGCTGGTAACTTCGAGACATCATCGATAAAATTCAAGTTCCTGCATTGAGTTATGTTCAAAATTTCCGTTTCAAACTCGAATGGAATAGTAGAAAAATATTCATGGATATTTGATGAATTTTGAAATGTCACACTGCCTATACGTTTCATTTCCGAAAAGAAATCGAGGCTTGAAATGTCACAGTTTCTCATTTCTAAGTAGTTGAACTCGGTCGTGCTATTGTCTAAGTTTTGAAAGGCTTTTTCATCGACTGTTAATGGGTTATCCATGAACATACAGTTGATGAAAAGGTAATTAATTCGTCTAACAGCAGAGCCAAGAAAATTTGATGGGATAGAATCGCCATTCATGATTTTGAGTTCCAGGAAATCCATGTAAATGTGGTCTAGTTTCGGGAAAAGTCCATCACGGACGTCCATCATGTTAACTTGGTCACAAGTCACCCAAGGTTCGTCTACATGGTCATCGAACCAGTGACAGGTACAAGGTGAAAAGTCAGTACCATCGGGAATTTCCGAGCTATTGAAACAGGTATTGGTAATTTTGGCTGTAGTCCCAAAAATATTGGTAATAAGAGTTGATGAAACTGTTTCAAGAGTGGTTCCATCCTGTGATGATGACTTTGAATTTTCTGTGATGATGTCTTCGGTTACGAAAAGGCTATCAGTGGAGTAAGAAGTGGTAATAGATGAAACATCCTTGATAGTACTGATTGGTGCAGGTGGTTCTTGGATGAACTTGATGTCATCAATGGCAATGAGACCACTATCGTTAACAGGAGAACCAAATGCATAAATAACGATCTGCAATTTCAAAAAGTGAATTCGTTAATATTTTTTTTTATTTGAAAAACAATAAGAAAAACTTTTATTGGTTTTTATACCAATAGAAAAGTTTTTTAAAAAATATATATTAAATTCTACTAAAATGGCCCCATCCTACTTCATAACAATGAAAGATGTGAAACGTCTGACCTTTCCTTCTGTGGGTCTTGAAACTGGAATCACAACAGTCGAGTTACGCCATTCGTTATTGTCTGCGTTGGAGGTGGGATACAATTCAATCAACCGTTTGTCTTCTTGACCAGATTCTGACCAGAATACCTATTGAACCGCACGAAAACAAATTATTTTAACTAAAATAGTTTGATAGCAATCCTTATTGGTGAAATTTTCATTGATCAAAACGTATATTCAATCCAAAAACCGACAATCGCATTTTGAAAATTACTGATGGAATGACAATTTAAAAAATGTACCTGTAGGTTATTAAACTGATACCAAGTGGAGGAGATCCAGTAAGAGAACTGAATCTTAACTCCTTGAAGTGCTAAAAATTTATCCGTGCTCAACGTCCCCATATCAAAAGTCTTCAAATCCTGTTTCAATACCAGAAAATATTTCCCTGTTGAAGGTGGTAAAGGTAGTTGCAACGCGTTGCATTCGGATATCCCGGAATTGGAATGTGCGCTCTCAGTGATGACCCACTCAGTCTCACCTTCTGAGAGGTCTATCCATGGAGAAACTGTTTCTTCTTCAAAGCCGTTGTCATATTGGTGTTGTTTAACATTGGCTAAGGTGGATGTTTCCTCTTCTACCTCTTGTTGGCTCATAATTAAAGCCATGACAGAGAGCCACAGAAAGCCAGTAGATTTTAATGACACCGCCATTTTACCTTAATCCGATACATAGAGATAGAATCAGATTACATAAGGTATATGTAAAAATAAATTAATTACCTATTTTTGAATGATAGTAATAGTAAAATTTATTGTTTACTAATTTACAGTATAATTTATAAACCTTTTTAAAAAATGGGATTCATCGGAAATGTATTTTATTTAAGTTACTATGAGAGAAACACGTACAAATGGAATTTTCATTTATACTTAACAGCTAAAAATAATGGAAGAAATTCACTTACCAAAGGTTGATTGACCAATGAATAGAAATCCTTTTAACAGGGTCAAAATATGAATAAAAAATTAATGGTGCGCAATAGAACATTTCTCAATCGCCACGTGTTTCAACTTTTATCATATGAAGGGGCATTATAGAGAGATATCTTGGTTGATTAGAAAGGCGCATGGTTGCTTTGGATACCCACCAATAATGGAAAAAAATAAACAAGAACTTTGATTTTGTAAAGCACCCCGTACACAGGCTGTGATATCTCATTTGACATTTTAATAGGTTTAGACAATGAATATATAAAGCCTAACCGAACATTAAAAAAAGTAGTTTTATTTAATCCATTGTAATGGATGCTTGTAAATAAGCTGGACTTATTAAGAAATTTATAATCCTGTTGCTTCAAACTTTAAGTTTGCGACTATGAATGTTTAGCAATAAGTTGGTTAGAAATGAGAGATTATGTTTTTCATAATATGGTATGAGACCTTTTATAATATTTTGCTGCATAATTATATATTTTAATAGAATATATATGTAGAAAAAATTCTACTCACCATCACACAAAGGATAAGCTAGCCAATTACTAACAAAGCTTTCAAAAGGAAATATAAAACTCTAGAAGAAAACCTCGCTATTGTAGTGCAAATTACTTGTATAAGTTCAAAACAGTTAAAATACATTTTTATAGGTTTATATACATATTAATTTTTGAAAAATTAGTATTCTCTGTGAAACTTATCTTTTCCACGAAAGAAGCCATATGCTGCTTCAAGTTGATCAATTAGTCTCAATGTCCAGCGATAATGGGGTTTTCTATTGTGATAATCTATTTCCAAACGACATACGGCATCCTTTTTTTAGAGAGTAGGGAATAAAATATACATGTATTTGTTTGCTCACTGCTGTCGTTTATGAGAAAGCCGATGGGTTGGAGTTCGAGTTTTAGGTGAAGTAGAATGATTCATTTCAAGGAAATGTTCTTCTTCAAAGCATGTTTCATGCTCCTACTGGTAAGTAATTTGTGCATAGTAACTTACCGTTTTTCAGTTTGTCTAACATGATTCATTACATATACGTACCGAATTACCGTGGCAAAACGAACCTTTCATGAGTTATTTGTAAAATAAAAGTAACTATAGGCCTGTAGCATGTAGGGGGGGGGGGAGTAGGTAAAATTCAAATTAATATATTTAATAAAAAACAAATATAATTTAATAACCTTTTACAAACTCTGTGCTTTCAATTTCAGGCTGATTCATTAGGAGTGCCATCAGCAAAAACACAACTTCTTGGGGCACAGAATAAAGCGGGTGGATGTGACCAAGATTGGTATCCTTGTGAATGCATCTACTATGACCCAATTAATGAAGCTTCAACTTTCATAAAATGTCACAAGACAACCATAATTGATGTCATTGAAGTATTTGATCGAACTGAGGTCGCAGAGTTGACCAATTTCTATTTGCTCAATTTTGTACATGACAAAGGTGAAGGGATACCCGATAACTTGACAGGAAACACAATGATTCGAGTTCTGACCATTGAATGTGAAGATGCCGTACCATTTTATATTTCAGAGAACGCATTTTATTCCTCCAAGGGATATTCGACTGATTTTACACTGAAAGGCTGCAATCTAAACAATTCGAGCATGGGCTTTCTTGAAGGGTTTAGTGAAGTAAGCATAATAACGATAGAGGCTAACCCTAACATAAGTCTGGTATTCCCTTCGTTCCCAGTCCATTTACCAAAACTGGCAACTCTAGACATCCCAAATAGCATTGGTTGGAATTGGTTAACAAAAAGTCCAAAACCTTGGGAGGCAGAAAAGTTAACCAAATTCTATCTTACTGGGTCGCTTGATATGACTGACGAAGCTATTGACATTGTTATGAATTGGGCGGTTCAATCCTTTAATTTGACGTTAGAGCAAATAAGCCTTTTCTCAAACAAGCTAACTAGAATTCCTCGGCAAATTCAGTATTTTGATAAGTTGAGCTACTTGGACCTGGGGGATAATATTTTCGGTCTTGTATTGTCACATTCACTGGTAATGAAAGCAGACGAAGTATTTCTAGTATCTTTGCCCAATTGCAATATTTACGAACTGCAGCCAGACGCATTTCAAGGTACTTAAACCCAACAGCTTATTTTAAAGAAAATCGATGGGGCTGTCGACTCAATCAAATCTGTACATACATCACAGTTTTTTTTTGCATAAATTCCTTCTTAAAAATCTAAAGAATTTCCAAAAGTTTTATAAAATTTTCAGAATTTTTGAACACCACAAGAAAGAGTCGACAATCCCTGACAAATCCTAATAGAAATTGATTTTGATTTATACTAAGGACTAACTTGATGCTGTGTTTATAGGAAACTTTAAAAATACGCTTATTGAGCTTCAGAGAAATAAATTGACAAGGATTGAGTCATCTGTTTTCCAGAAAATTCTCAGAGATCAAGGAACCATTGATGTCCAAGGGAGTAATAGTTAAATTGATACATTAATGAATATTAATAAGATAATATAGCCATTTCTTTTGTATTTCGATGTCAGATCCGTTCGACTGCGAGGACGACCCATGTCATTTAGCCTGGATTTTTAACGAAAATTTATTAAATCTGGTCAAAAACGCAAAATGTTCTAATGGAACTGTTTTCAGCGATCTTGATCCATCTTTTTTTGCTGATTGCAAAGTAAGAATTTACTTTTTTTCTTTTGATTTTTAACGGTATAATGCGTATATAGATGGCAGAAAAATAACAGGACCAAATTTTAAAAAACCCAAACAATTTAGATTTATACTACGACTGAATCGAGTTTGACAACAGACATTTCCACCCAGAGAACGACACACAATGAGATATCTTTTACTTATTCTTTTAATTGGAGTAGCTCGTCAAAAATTGACGAACCCTTGACATTTAGTACTGAAGGAAATGTACGTTTAATCACACATAAGTAAAGTGTTTATCTAGTGTGTTAACCGATAAGGTAAGTGGCTTAATTAATTAGTTTTTCATAACTTACAGTGGTATTTGACGCATGAAACGACACCACCTTCGGACCCAATTTCAACTTATCTTGAAACAACCTCAAACCAAGAGACGTAATGATTGGTCTCTGTTACAATTTTAGATTAAAAATTCGAAACCTTTAATTAAATTTATTCAATTGAAAATAGGAGTGGTTCGGCAGTCTCCCTGACAACATCGTCATTACTGTGAGTTAATAAAATGTTGTGTTAAAAAATAATAATTCATTGATTAAATGGCCTCATTTTTATTAGGTCACCAACAAATCATTCTCCTGGTACATACCAACGAATTCTTACTTCTGAAATAACAATATTTACTGTTTTCATCTGCTTATTTTTTTAAACAAAATGATTCATCATTGAAAATTTTTCTGCTACATGTGCTGAATCAGTTTAGTTATTAACTTGTGTTGGCAATATGAACGAAAATTGCCTTATGTAATTTTAGACAACATTCTTTATTACTCTAATTAAAATTTATATTAGTTCAAAATTACATGTTTGTATTTTACTTTGGAAAAAAAATTATTCAATATCCCAATATACATATCTCTTGCGCGAAGGACTACGCTATATGCTTCAAATTTATCAATCAATACTTGTGATAATAATTTGGTGGAGTTGAGTTTTCTATGGCAATAATCTGTTTGGTAGACAATCTGCATAGAATCGATTTTTGTTCACAAAGAGTTTTTACAATAATACAATGTCTGGTTGCCGCAATGATAGGGAACGCGACACGAGGTACCGATCGATTAATGAAACCTGGTGGGTCGACTATTGCTAGCCATACATTAGAAACCTGAAACCTATACACTATAGAGAGGGTGCAGACATTTCTGCTAGGAAATTTAACTCGTGCGGCGGCCATTTTGGGAGGGATTTTGTACAGGGTTTTATGGCCAAAAGCAGTTTTTTCGCATATATACTTGTATAGATTACGACCCATATTTTCAAACTATGGTGCAGATAAGCAATTCAAATTTAATTTTTTCATGTGTGGAGTTCCCCCTTTTTGAAAATGTTTTGACCTCGAAAAATGCAAAATAATGAATAGACTTGGCGAATCCCGGCATCCCGCTACAGGGCTTATGGGAGGATGGGCAAAGTCGATTCGCAATTTTTTTAATTATTAGTAACAATAGTCGGGGTATCAAATATAACGTTAGCAACTGCGGAAGCTAAAGTTTTCTATAGTGTATAGTTTTCTAATGTATGGGTAGTGCTAATAACACTGATATAATGTATGATATCAGTGCTGTTTTAAAACCTCACCTATTGATATGGCTACGCCTCAATCGACGAAATATCTCTCTAAGTAGTAATTTTCAACTAATCTTGAAAGAACCTCAAACCAAAGGACGTCAATAATGAATTTTGTGACAAAGTTGTTTCCTTTTTTATATTTGATCAAACATTTACAAAAATTTTAATTCACAAGTTTTATTTCTGGTTTATGTCATCCAGCACAAATCATGCTCCTTGTATTCATATCTTGTTTCTGATTTCTGGCATGCCAAATTTGTTGTTTTTAGCTGCTACATACTGTTTAAAAATTGATTCATTAGAGCTTGTTTTCTCAATCAGTTAATGTGTTATCTCTTTGGATTCGATTTTTTAAATCTTATTGTTATCTCACTGTAGTTTGTATTGTACCAATTAAACAAAACTTCACTGTAGAAAATTTAGTGTCTTTGATTATTAATTAAATGTTTTACTTGTATTAAAATATTAAAGCGTTAATAAAAATCTTTGAAGTGTTGTTGCTTTGTAAAAATGTGTCTATATATTCATTTTACATTTTTCTTTACTATTTTATTGACTTTGAAAGTCAAATTTCACTAATAATGGCACTGTTAGTCAAATTAACCGAATAACCAAAAAATTAAAGGCAATATCAGGTATGATATGTAACAAAGAAAAACTTTAGAATCGGTTATAGCATCAAAGCTAACATATTACCAGTGATTCCCATAAGAGTCATTCAAAAAATTAAGCTGTACATTTGTAAAACAATACACTTTTAAATGGACATTCTCTGCTCTTCATGAATAAGTAATGACGTCATTTATGAGAAAACTTTCGAAACCCGCTTCCTATAAAAGAAACCGCCTTATTCGACCGTATTGCGACAGTTTATGCTATTTTACGAATAAAGGCAACATTGGGAGACCGTTGGCATAAAGATCCAATCAATTACGTACTGTCTTACTCACTTCCCCCTGTCCAGCCCATAAAAAAGTATATTTTTACTCAATCAAGTCTTTAAACAGTTCTCGATACAGTATTTTGTCATTATCTCTACCACGAAAGAAGCCATATGCTTCAAGTTTGTCAACCAGACTGTGACGATAACTTTATTTTATGTGTGTATTGTTGGTTTTGTATCGTGGTAATCTATATTCAAGTCACACATGGCATGGATTTAGTTCTCAAAGGGCTATTAAAATAAAATATATATATATATGTAATGCATTTGGTTGCAGCCCTGATAGTCGGCCATATAGTATATTATTAGAAATCAGACGTGTTGAACACATTTAAGGTGTCTTTGAACATAGAATGATTCATTTCAAGATACATTTCCTCTTCGAAATATTTACCATAATTTCTGTGAGTATTTTACTAAAAATATATTTTTAATTTTGAAAAAAATATATATTTTTAAAAATTACAGGCTATAGAATACGAAGGCTCAGCAATAGGACTTCTAGGAGTACGAAAGACTGGTGATTGTGACAAAGAATGGCGTCCCTGTTCATGTAAATACGATGGCCCGAATAGTGATGGTGGTGGAATTGGTATAACATGCGATCAAACCTCCGCTATAGACGTGATTGAAGTATTTGATCGAAACGATGTTTCTAAAGTGATGAATTTTGATCTACTTCAATTTAAGCCCGATGAAGTAGGGATACCCGATTCTCTGTTAGGGAACACTTACGTTGAACAAACTATCACAGTAGAATGTAGTGATTTATATCCCCTATATATTTCAGAAAATGCATTCTATCCCACGAAGAAAACATTAAAACAATTCCAACTGCTCGGCTGCAACTTAAGCAACTCAAACATGAGCTTTCTTGAAGGGTCAAACTCTACCAAATTAATTTCAATAGACTCTAATTCTGGCATGGGATACGCATTCTCATCATTCCCCACCCGTTTGCCTAAACTGGGTGCATTGACATTCATCGGTGGTATTGGATGGGCTACGTTGATGATCAGTCCCAAACCTTTGGAGGCGGAGCTGTTTACCAAGTTCTATCTTACTGGGTCGGTTGACATGACTGATGAAGCCAAGAACATTATCATGAATTGGGCAGCCGTGTCATTTAATTCGACGTTAGAGAGCCTTTACATTTCCTCCAACAACCTAACAAAGATACCTCGGCAGATAGAGTCGTTTGTCCGATTAGGCGTAGTTGAATTGGGAGGCAATCATTTCCCTCTTGTTCTGTCCCGTGAAATTGTAATGAAAGCAGATGAAGTATTTCTCGTCACTTTGTCCGATTGCAACATTTATGAAATACAGCCAGACGCATTTCAAGGTACTGCAAATTAAAAACTTTTTTTTTAAATTGTAAAATACATAAAAGTACTCAGCCTATTTATAGTTACACATATTAGAAGCACTTTTAAAATTGTATAATACCTTGATTTATAATGTGGTGAATGATGTTTTCCATTTAGGAAACTTCAAAAATACACTTATCGAACTACAAAGAAATAAATTGACGAGGTTTGAATCGTCTGTTTTCCAGAAAATTCTACAAAATGGAGGAACCATTGACGTCAAAGAAAGTGAGTGGTTTATATGTTTATACGCAGTATATACGCTCATAAGTCTTATCGTATTATGAAATCGATATTGTTTATGCTCATACTACTAGATCCGTTCAACTGTGAGGAGGATCCTTGTCATTTAGCCTGGCTTTTCAATGAAAATATGATAAATCTAGTCAAGAACGCCCAATGTTCTAATGGAACTGCTTTCAAGGACTTGGACCTTCCATTTTTTGCTGACTGTAAAGTACGTGAGATGAAATTTTAATTCGAAAATGTTGATCTCATGTCGAAGAACTAAATTAAAATATACATACCGGATTAACTAAAATACATTCATACTAATAATTCAAACATTTAACAATTCTTTATTTAAGCTCTATACTACCACAACGGAATCGAGTTTGTCATCCGAAATGCCAACCCAAGGAATTATAACAAGTTCAATTTCTTCGACCTACTCGTTTATTGGGAGCGTCAGCCGGTCTAGCATTGGTGAACCCTCACCGACAAGCATTACTGGAGGAAACGTAAGTCGCGTGCCACTCAAAAATAAGAAAGCAAAGACTTCATTCTAAATGTTTAGCTATGGTTTTTTTATTACTTATTCCTTATAGGAAAAACAGTCCATAGCAAATAAATAGTGTTCGATAGTATCCAAACTATAAATAATTTAACTTTTCCTGTATTGTTAATTCGAACTTTTACCTGAATTAAAGAGAAAGTTGAATCTGTTTTGTAAATATGTACAATATAGTCACAGCGTTTTTTAGTTAATAGTATTTTATTAAGAAAATAATATGCTCAAAACGTATTATGGTTTAATTTAAATTTGATTTGGAATCCATTTTTTTCAGGTGGTCACGCTTCAAACGACAAAGTCTTTTTATGACCTTTCAACTTATTTTAAAACACCGACAAATCAGGATACGTAATAATTATATCATTTTTTAAAAATTACATTTTTTATGTATAAAAAGGAATATTAAAATGCATACATCATTTACATAAATTTAAAATATTTATTCTTAAAATAGGAGTGCTCTGGATGTTTCCTTGGTAACATCAATACCACAGTGAGGCAATTTAAGTTGTGTTTTGAATTTTATTAATTAAACGGAAATAAAATAATAAATTCGGTTTATGAATAGGTTGCCCACAAATTATGCTCCTGGCACCCATCCTATAATGATTTCTCCGATATCGGTTTTATTTGTTTGTTTCTATATTATAACATTTTGAAACCGCGGTTGAACCAAGGTTTACCGAACAGAAAAGAAGTAATTCAATCATTTGCATTTCATTATTCAGAATCAGCGCTTATCTGAATCTATTAGAAATAATTTCTTTAAATTCTGTATGAGTTTTCTTCGGTGGGATATTATTCACAATCCCAAGGTTTATTTTATTTCTTTAATACAAATTCGTGAAATAGGATTTTAAGGAATCAAACTAGATTCAAATTTATTGCTTCTTGAATCAGAAATCCCTGCATTTTAGTGTCAGGTAGTATGGTTTAGTCACAAAAACTAATTCTTGACTATAATGTAAGTGTAAGCCCGGTCGATTTTTCAATAAAGAAATAAATTGGCTCAATACACAAAATATAAACAAACTTTTATGAATCATTGGAAACGAATCCCTAGTAGGTAACTTGTTATTGCGTGTACAAATACATTTAAAAACGGATTTTCAACCGTTTGTAAACATTTACGTATTACGTTTTAACAATTACGTGTGTTTTGTAAAAATTTACGTTGTATAACTAAACAAAGAATCCGATCCGGTTCATTAAACCTATTAACCTAGCCAGTAGATCATCATTGAGTTTGCTTTACAAGGATGTAGATTGGTCTGTCACTAGTAAAGGGTGTCAACGCAAATCGTAAATTTTTTCTAGAATCTGGTACCGAATGTTGTAATGCACAATTTAGACGTCATATGCTAGACCTTGTGTACAGTATGCTTCTTATATATTGTAGCCCGTCCTTCCTTCAGTTAGCCTCGTACTATTGTATGCCGTGTATCGGCCCCTTTCTTTTTCTTCTCTTCTCCCTTCTTCTAGACGTTTCGCAAACCAGATGCTATCCCCCTTCCCTTTTCCCAATATATTCCCATCGCCTGCAGAAGCAGCCAAGGTCGATGACCCATGAAGAAGAGGAAGAAGAGGCCAGTCTAGCTTGGAAGTGGAACAGCGAACGAGGAGAGGTCGAATACCCTCTGTATTGGAATGGCTATTTTTGTAGAGCGTTTTGAGTCATGTGAATTTGCAAATACAAATGATAGTCTAAAAAAAGTTTTTTTTCTTTTGTCATCAGAACACGACTTGGGTGCAACTTGAAAGACAAAGACCAAACTCTCAATGTCAATCAAGTATCCAAGCATTGTTAGCCTTCTGGCTTCTAAGGCTTCATCTACTGGAGCAGAGACACTTGCTTTTCTAAATATTTTTCATATTTTTTAGTTCCCTATTTCCTTTTAATTCATAAGCGTTTTCCTTCAATTTATTTATCTATACACCATTTATTTTTTTAACTTATTTTTTTAATCGGTATAGTACGATCTAGTTGATACATTATAAATGATAGTAGCTACTGTAGTGCTGTTATTACCACAGACGACTATACATGTAAGCACTAAAATGAAGGCGAAGATTTAAGCTGTTCGTTTAAGAGTTTGTATTAAAGTTCTACTTGACATTCACAACTAAGAGGGGCGTTAAGTAAGAGGACCAGAGTATGTTCTCTGCCGGGTGGCATTGGTGGCAAGCAGAACATTATCTTATATAGATGGTGTAAGTTCACGCGTGAATTAGGGCTTAGGCACAGTGGTGACGTAGGGAACTAGGATTACACGATAAGAGGCTCTGAGCTAGGCACTCCTGAGCACCCTTCTTATTATCAAACAGGGACCAATGGAAGCTTTAGTTTTTTGTTTACTTCCATAAAGGCTTTGGTAATTAAAGCTGTTATAGGTTTGAAAAAAGATATCGTGTTAATGCAAAACATGAATAAAATATTTGTTTCGCCTTTTAAGTTTTCTAATTACTAGAAATTTCAAGACTAAGGGCATTCTTCAAACATAGGATCGTCGGATTTGATACTTTGAAAAGGTCTTCCATCTTTACAAAATGCGCCAGTGATAGAAAATGTCATAAAGTTGCGATGATCCCGAATCAACCATGCCAAGTGACATGGGTCACTGATACAGTCAAAAGGGTCTATAAAAAACGACAATTAAAAAATTAAGCCAATATTAAGTTAAATTAGTAGACTACTAGAAAATACAAAATATTCATGAAAAGTACTATGTTAATGAGACCCAATTTTTAAATTACTTCCAATGAGATAAATTTGGGCGTATACTGGTATCATTTGTTCCAAAATGGGCAGGAAAACGTCCGATTCAAACCTAGTTAGGTTATTATATTCCAAAGATAGCCAAACACTCGATAAATCACCTGTTAAAAAATCGAAATCAGCGAGGAAATTAAAATGAGAAAAAAACTATACAAATGAGCATAAGAGAAGGAAACGCTATACACATATTTAGTAAAATATACCAATTGTGCTATAGGTCTGTCATAACAACGAGTTTCATAGACAAGCCACATATGGGCTTAGATAACCGAAAGAGTATGATTAAGGTAATTTTTAAAACAAAGCTAAATGATACGTGTTTATGAACATTTCCTTCGCTTAGATTCAGGACAATAAAAATATTTACCGACCTTGAAAAGCCCCTGGTTCAATTTCTTCTCTTCTTGGTTCTTTTTTTCACGCCGTTTCTGTAAAGCCAAAGTTTTAGAAGAGTGCCCCTTATTTCCGTGCTTAGTAACCATTCCAATAAAAGGTCAATCGTAGTGTCCATCAACTCTTTATTGTCATCAACTTGAAATTCTGATAACTTGCTTACCACCTTTGGCAGTTTTTCAACAGAATCTATCAGATTCAAGTTTTTACTCTTAGTTACATGCAAAATTTCCGTCTGAAATCCAGGTGGTAAAGAAACAAAATACTCGTACAGGTTTGATGAATTTTCAAGTTCTAAACTATAAACACTTTGGATTTCCAACAAAAACGCGAGACTTGAAAGGTTGCAATTTCTAAATTCTAAGTGATCAATCTCCGTCGTCATATTATCCGATGCTTTAAATGATAATTCGTCTGCTATCAGCGAGCTATCAAGGTAAATGCAGTCGATAAAGAGATAATTGATTCGACGCGTTGCGGATCCAAGAAAGTAAGGAGGGATTTCATCACCATTCAACACAACCAGTTCCAAGAAACCAATAAAAATACGGTCCAATCTCTTAAATAGTCCATCGCGAACTTCAGTCATCTTCACTTGATTGCAGGTTACGTAAGGTTCTCCTTCAGCATACCATTCGCAGTTACAAGGTGAAAAATCGGTACCATCTGGAATTTCCGTACTGTTAAAACATTTATTATTGATATTGGCTGTTGTTCCCGAAGTTGTCATGACAGTTGATGAGAAAATTGCAAGAGTTGTCTGATCACTGGTAACTTCGGATGAATTTCCATTTTCTGTGTTTTTCCCATCAGTTAATAAAAGGTTATAAGTGGCGGTGTATGAAGGAAAAGGTCCAAGAGATGAAACAAGCTTCGTGCTGCTGATAGATGGGGGCCGTTGAATGAACTTGATGTCATCAATAGCGATGAGACTACTGTTATCGTACGGAGAACCAAATCCATAAAATATTACCCAGGAAAATACAATGTATTTGATATAAATCATCAAAAACTACTACACAGGAATCGAATAACAATCCCACTTGTTAAGTGCTCTTTAATAATGGTGTAACCCTCTACTGGGTATGATAACTAGTTATTTATTTTCCAATTAATAATATCTGTAAAAATAAATTGATGATTATAAAATGAATTTTTATACTATACTCACTTGTCCTTCTGTTGGGCTGGAAACCGGAATCAGGAAAATAACAGTTTGCCATTCAGTATCATTTGTAATAGTGGAAGTTGGAAACAGTTCGATCAACCTTTCGTCTTGTCGCTGACCAAGTACCGACCAGAATATCTATGTTTATCCGTACAAAAAAGAAATACTAACACTATTAACTATGGTACTCTCATTGTAAACGACATTCAAACAAAACAATTTTTTTTTTCGAAAAAGACAAAACGAACCTTTTAAAGAAAATTCTCCCATAAAAAAAAGAAATAACCTGCAGATTATGAAATTGTGACCAAGGAGAGGAGATCCAGAAAGAAAGCTGAATTGTATCGCCCGGAAATGCGATGAAGTTCGTCGAGCTCAGGATTCCTATATCGAAGATCTTCAAATCTTGTGTCATAGATAGGAAATATTTTCCTGTTGGAGGTGGTAAAGGTAGCTGAATAGCGTTCCGACTGTTGATCCTGGAATTGGACGACGAGATGGTCTTAATAACCCAGCTAGTCCCACCTTCCGATAGATACACCCAAGGTGCCATGGATCCTTTTTCGAAGTCGTTGTCGAGAGGATGCTGCTCATCATTGACTAAAGCAACAGTTTTCCCAACTCCTTCTGCTCGTCTCATCATTAAGACTGTGACGTATAGCCACAGAAAAACAGAAGATTTGTATGCCTCAAACATTTTTACCTACTCAAGTGACAGAAATAAGCGGTAATTTTTTTGGTAGTTTACAAATTATAGCTTACATCCTAGCTCATGAAAGTTTATTCTCAATCAAATTGGAATTCTTGTAAAGAACAGACCACTAAGGGAAAAACATTTCCCAAAATAATTCAAAGAGTACGCATGACAAATTACATAGTAATCAAAATATAGCTTACATCCCTAGGTCATGAAAGTTTATTTTCAATCAAATTCAAATTCTTGTAAAGAACAGACCACAAAGGGGGAAAACATTGCCCAAAGAATTCATAGCATGAAAAATTATATGGAAATCAAAATATGGACTGGAACTTATCAACCAATTTTGACCCCCCCCCCCCCCCCATAATTACCTAAATATTTGAACCAGTCACCACCTTTACGTCTGGTGCTACTAAAATTATATATGTGAGGGTGAAAAAGAAGTTAACTTGCCAAAGATTGAGTGGCAATTGAACAGAAATCCTTTCAGCAAGTGCATTAAATTAGAAAAAAAGTGATGTGATAAACATCACTTATATAACTGGATTTGAGTATAGCCTACGATTTTCAAACTGTGTGGGTGTACCATATGTTTCATATGTACTAGAGAGAGGCGTGAGGTTTCTTTGGATACGCACCAATCGCTCCATCATCACCAAGTAAAAAAAATTTAACGCATGGCATACATATTTAACGCATATATACTTGAATGCATATTTTCTATTTTCAAAATTATGATTTCCATAGAAACACATAACCAAAACCAATAGAGCACTTACCACGATACGCACGAAATCAGCAGAAATCTAACTTAAGCACGCCAAACCAAATTGTGGATTTGTAATCAGATCAGAAACGATTGCGCTAAAGAAAAGAGTTCTAGGTGGAAATATTTTGCTCAAATAAACAAGGTCTTATATGGCGAAGCTAATAAATCGTGCGTAATAGGGAATCAAAATGCATTTCGTCAAAGTTAAAAATTGTCGAGCAGCAAATGTTGCATGACAGTGAGGGAGGGGTGGGAGTAGTCCCTATTAGGTAGACATTTCTATCTATTAACTGAATTGAAATTTGATTGAAATCTCAAAACTTAACGTATACGTGATGGTATTATCGAACGTTGTATAAATTTTTTGTACTTCAACCCGTTTCTACGTTAACTTTACCGAATAGGTTTTATCTGTAACCATGGTGAAAGTGATAAAAATTTGATTACATGTCAAAAGAGATCAATATATTGTTACTTGTACTTTCGAATCCCATGCAATATATGCGGCAATACTTGTCCATTTTTTATAATATAAATTTCAAATCAATAAATATTCTGCACGAGATAGATTTTTATAATGAACAAGTGTTTATACTATTTTGACTGCAATCAGCGACTTTTGGTTGAAATAAGGTTTATACAGGCTATTGTAACGCTGGAAACACTTTTAAAACTTATAACCTTGAGTCGTTTACTTTTTTTATAATATGGTATGTGTCCTTTTTTATTTATCTCGACGAATTACTATGATCGATGATTGAAAATGTTCAGAAATTGAGTTTTAAAATGTTTTCGTCAAATATAAAAGTTTTAGAGATAATCGAGTTTTTTTCTTCTTTAAGACAAACCTTCTTGATTTTTAAATTAACAATTTTACCACTTGTTTTAAACAAAAAACTATATACTGCCGTTATAATATGGTTGTGCAAGAATTACCTCTAATGTGATAAAACCCTTTTTTAGGAGGACAAGACAAAAAATATTGTGCGATTCGAATCCAAGCATACATTTTTGGTAATTGACTACCACATCAAACTCACAGAAGATGTGGTTGTGTGATAATTGGTTTTAAAAAACAGTTGCTGTTTTGGGGGCGCACTAATTTAAGCTAGCACACTATTTGTACTTTTAGTAATGTGCAGCTTATTACGGACGACCCCTCAAAATAAACGCTCCCTAAGAAACTGAAGTAGCGCCAGGACGTAACCGATGAAAAGGACGGCAAATGCCACAGTAAACTGCTCAAGTTTCAGACTAACTCGTTCTACCACTTGCACGGATTCTCCTTTGTTGTTGTATGCAAGCAGGCATTGACGAGGAGCGGACATAAGCTTGTTCATCCAATACCGCTGCAAACCTACCGAATTCCACCAATATGACCTACCAACATATACAAATGTTAACTAATAATAATTTTTCATTGCAACCAATGCCATTTTTTAACCCAATCAAATTATAACCAGATTTCTAAAAGAGAAACTCGGTGACTATACTCACGCTTTATTTAGCTCCATGACGTAAGGGCTGTTTTTCGGGACTGCCATAAACATGTTGAGAAAAGCCATTGATTCTTGGCCCATGGTCAGTTGGCATTGGCGGTTTGATATAGTCTTCTTCATGTAGTACGCACCAGTGGTCATCGGCTAGAAATTAATATGACTTTATCTTATTAAAAATTGCAATGTTTCCATCTAAGATTACTATGTGGGCACCCTTTGATTTTTATTGATTTAAAAAATAGTTGATAATACATGCAGCAATCAATACTACTATCAAATCTCTTAATTTCGGAATTCGGACATGAAGGGTAAATAAGTAAAACGGGTTTTTAAGTTTGAAAGTCTGACATTCGAACGCCCGATATTTGGCTGATTTTTATCATTTTCACTTTGATTGCTATCGCGTCTGATACCTGTATAGAATTGAAAGCTTTGTTTTGCGCCATTTGAAAGTTTTTTTTCCAGCAACAGTCAGCCATAATTTTTTTTTTGAGTGAAACTAAACAAAATAGCTCTGAGAGAAGAATGCTCTCGTAATGAAATGTACCCACCACAATAGCCACGAAATTGCCGTCCAAAGCATTTTGGATAATTGCATCAATATTTGAAAGACTGCAACCGTCAGTGCACTGCCGTAGTTTGTCGTCGATTTTCTTCATTTTAGGTGATTTGGCCACCTATTATTCATTGTTTTTCAATTTTAATTGACAGATATTTTTTTTGCAAAACATGTTTTTGATTGTATGAATAAATTAATGATATATAACCTGAAAAAGAAAAGCAGCCGTCCCTCCTTTAATAGTAGTAGGTAGATATTTATGGCTATTGGCCAAATCTTCCAGGAGTGGCAATATCTGGTCGTTGAAATTGCATTGACATGTAGGACGCCATGCACGAAGAATATACATAGACAAAAACAACTGTCGCCAGAAAGCCAGAAAATAGTCATTATCCCTATAGATTGGGAACCGTTTGGTAAACGAGCATCTGTCGACATAACGATGAAATATTAAAAGTTTAATAGATTTTGACAACAGTAAAATAAAGAACCCAAAAAAATGAAATAAGTAGAATACTATGATTGGTAAGCGTGCCGAAGATAAAGTAAAATGTGTCGCTCAATGAAATAGTTCTATAATTATTTGGATGACGGAGTGACGTATTTTCGCCACAAAATTGTCAGCAGCTGGATAAAGGCAGCGAAAGCAATCATCGAAATGAGCAGGCCAATCCATACCTATTTTTTAAACAGGGTTATTTATTCAGGTTTATTTATTATTTAGACGTAAATGTAGAAAGTGTAGTATAATGAAATCATGAACGTTATGTATAAGAATTACCGACCATTTACTTAACATATAGGGAAAATACTTTGATGGGCCCCTTGATCGAAGTATTTGGCTTTGGATATTTGACGAAAATGCCAAATGCATCACCCTGAACATACACAGCGAGATCAAATACTTCGTTTCCCCAAGAACCGGTAAAGGGAGCACATGCCAAATCTACCTCCTAGGGCAATAGCATAATTAACTTATTAAATATATGTTTGCAAAGAAAACGAACTCTCTAAAAAAAAAGTCCCTGGCTGAGAAATGCAAACAAGACAGGAGGATCTGTTTTGAAATTTAGGACAATCAATTCAAAGATATTTTTAAATATTCAATACCAATCGCCTTTAAATTGTTATTCTATCTATTGAGTGCATTTTGAGACAAGCTAGGGATTATCAATGATGTCTATTTATGACGAAACTATTTAAAGCCAGTGAAAAATCTTAAATCCGTTTTAATCGAATGATATATAA
>CM057934.1:14714604-14837315 GCA_030141595.1 Chydorus sphaericus | reverse complement strand
TTTGCTACAATGTTGCACGGTCGTTGGAGCTTCACTATCGTGCTGGATCGTCGTCCTTCCTTGTATTATCATAATCACTCAGAATAGAATAGAAACCTCAATCTGTCACGCATTCTCACGCAGCGGTATACATAAAATAAGATTGATTATATCATCTAACCTGATTTCATGTTACAGTGAGCGTAAATAGGTGGCTCCCCGTAATCCTGTCCGTCGGGATCTATCCAATACATTCCCGAAGGAAGGAGCGGATTGAACAGTTTGATCTCGTGACACGATCTCCTCACATAATCCGTCGCTCTTAATTCATTCAACTTGGATTCAAGACGTTCGATGGCTCTCTGATGATCCTGAAGGATCTTTGCAATTCCACCATCATCTGTCGAAGCAGCAATAACTGTGACACAAACTAGAACCAACCAGATCATCTTCTTAACTGACTAACTCATCGCTGTTCATCATCATCTGTTTACAAGTTTTTCTAATGTAAACAAAGACCTTTGGACCGCTCATAATCTCTCTGAATCAACAGCTGCTTTCGATCAAATCCTTTAGGACCATCTATCGAACCAATCTAAATCATCGAAACTCAATCAAGATCCTTATTACCAACCTTTATCAATGAAATAATTCAAGTCCATCGAAACTCGATTAAACTTTTAGTTCGATCAAATCCCTTCAAGACCATCGAAACTTAATGAAATAACCTGTAACTGATTCGTACACTTTAATTTCGTGCATGTAAACATTATAAGCCGACTATTCGTTAGAGATGGTCACGAACGATAAACTCTTTGATGTTCATCAGAGCATTAAAGGACACCCTCTCTAAATGTTTCAACTTCCGGATATTCCAAGTCGTACTTACTTATATTCTCACGCTTAATGAAAAACCCGTTTGCAATGAGATCTTATCATATGCAAATCTCTTTTAACGCCGTTATAATGATAAAGAAGTTCGTGACTTTTAGCTTGAGGGGATCTGTCCCCACTTTCTCTCATCTTATAAACCGCGAAGAAAAAAGGGTTGAAAGAGAATATCTTTGATGAAAAGGTGTAGAATGGAAGAGAGCCGATAGTCTTTAGGGGGAGGAGGAGGGCAGGTGGATGAACCTATTCTTTCTTTTTACGTTGCTGGTTCCCAAGCTGCCGCCATCACCTGGCGGTGCTACAGCGCCACCGGATGTCAGCTACAGCTAATCAGTTGTTCACCGGCTTCCCAGCCATTCAGACGTGCTGCTCACCTTTTAAAATGTGGAATAATTTAGACGACATTCCGCCGGAACCTCCGGAAGGAGTGAAGCATCTAAGCTGCTTTTCAAGGACTATTGGACTGCAACTCATTACTCTGATTGGAGTAGTGATGTAACTCAAGATGACTTGATCCATAAAAGATCAACTCTTCTTAGGTGAGTTTATTGGCCTGTAAAACACGACCAAACGGTATCTCTGTAAAAAGGGTCAATTGGTGCTTTATCTTACAAGTCCGTTAGACGTTCGGGTGCGAATTTAAGAGAAGACACTGTTGCCAGATGGCGCAAGTGTTTGCCATTCCGTGACGATGTCGGAAATCACGGATATTATCTTTTGGATCAAAAAGATATATATCGTCTTGAAGAAAAATGAAAGCAGAACGTTACGCAGGTGTTACGCACTAACGATTATATAAATGTTTAACGGAGCAGGTGGTAGTGGTGCTGTATAAGCCCACCATCATTCCGGTAATTAACTTTTCTGGGGATGTGCTCATCTTAATGTCAACCTTGAATTTTTGTATTGAAATAATAATAAAATGAGCTTTTATATTTGAGATTAAAGTCGTGACTGGCACATTTATTCGACATGAAAAGCCAAACAAAGGAGCCAGCATCTATTTATTATGCAATAACACGTTCGTAACAGAACACACATTCACATTCCTAATAGTTAGTCAAGCAAAATATTAAATACTTCAAATTATGATGAGAAAATCGTGTAGTGGGTCATAAGAATCTCGTTGCTCCCAGTTGTACTTCGTTGGTCCACTTCTCATCTGTTAGATTTCGTGCTGTAGTAGCTAGCCAAGCGTATCATTACCAGAGAAAAAGATAATTTACTTTCAGACCTAGATGCCCTACAGAGCAGCCCCGAGTTCCGCTCAGTTTGGACTTTGAAAAAAATCCCGAAAACTAAACTCGTATTACAGCGACGTTCAAAACAACAGTTAGACAGATTTTCCCTCGAGGAATTTCCGGTGAGAATAACCATTTAAATTGTTTATTCAGGGGACGAAGGAGTGGATCGTATGGAATTCTACGTGAATCATTTTGAACGAAGAGAAAAGAATGAGGAAGAAGAAGTGACGATATGTATCCATTATAGGACACGTTTTGAAGAGACTCTGGAGATTTGATGCTGGAAAAGTGCGGAGAGCTCGGCGAATAGCAGGCAGCACTTCTTCTTCCGGTCGGTGGGGTTGGGGATGGGGATGGCTGAACACGAGCAGTGATGATGATGACTCATCCAGCGTCATCCATTGTCCTAACGCCACTTTACCTCCGGCAGTTGAAGCATCGGAAACCATCAAAAAGCAGCAACAGCAGCACTTTAACAGGTTCGTTGTTCTTCTTGTAACTGTTATATACTGTGTTTTGTTAAGTGGCCATCTGACGGTTCTTAAGTACCCATGGAGGAAAAAAAGAAAATATTAAAGGAAATAAAACAAAAAGGGGGGAGTGCCGTTATTCTTTTCTTTTTTCGTAAAAAAAAAGACGAATGATGCCCTTAGGGTTTACTCGAAATAGTAAACCTCATAGTATAGAAAATGAATGAATTTTTTAAAAGGGTGTAGGTAATGGAAGGTGCTTTCAAGTTCATTCATTTAGGGCGCGAAAATTTGAAAAATCATTGAAGACATATTACTCGATTAGTCCCTCACGCTACTAAATATTAATCAAAATAAATGAAAATTATTCAGGGTGTAGTCGAGATGATGCTCTTTAATATTCATTCATTGTTTTTGAGTATATTGCGTAATAAATGCTTCAGAATTGAAATAAAGAGCATAGTATAGACTAATACTCGAAATAGTCCCTCACCTACTGAATGTTTATCATATTAATGAAATTTTGTCAGGATGTAGTCCCAGATGACGCACTTTAACACTCATTCATTCATTTATCTCGATATTGCGTAATAACGAGGATAAAAAAATTGATAAAGAACATTCACCGACTAATACTCGAGATAGTCCCTCACCTATTAAATAGTTGTTAAAATCAATGAATTTTTTTCTGGGTATAGTTAAGATGATGCAGTTTATCATTCACGTCATTATTATTAGCTCAACTTACATAATCTGAGCGGCAAAATTTAAATAACTGGGTCATAACTATCAACAAACTTTCTAAGACTCGAAATGGTCCCTCACCTATAAAATAATCGCCAAAATGAATGAATTTTTTTCTGATAATAGCCAAGATAATTTACTTTCAAAAATAGTTCATTCATTTCTTTCATATTGCGTAATAATTTAAAATGTAAGACTGGAATAGCAGAGAGAAAAATAAGATTTATGACATCCATTTGATTGCGGTTTTCTTTTTTTTTAGGATCTCACGACCTTGTGGGAGTTGTAGAACCTTTCACACCTATCCTGCATAGCACGGAACCGGAAGAAGAAGATTACGAAGAGGCGCCAAACAGTAAAAAGCGCCGGATCGGCTCATCCACCTCTCCATCTCCTTGCCCATCCGTCACTGAAAGTCTCATCCAGTTCGAAGCTCTGGAGAAAGAGCTCATCGAAGTCGTCGATCCGGTTTTCCGCACTTCCGCCACTTCCGCACCGTTCGAAAGACGAAGTCTTTCTCGACTGCTTAGAGCACCCAGAAGAAGAGGAAGAGGACTGGGTCTGCTCTGAATCCGAAGGAGTACTGCGAGAGCACTTCATCCTCATCTTCAGAAGATGAAGAAGATCCATCGCTCTTCTGCGTCACTAATCGGCGGAAGTTGCACTCTTTCCGCAGCTACGGAGACGGCCTCCACAGTGCTGAAACGACGAACTGGATCTTCAGAGCCCCCTGGAAGAGGGCAGCACAGATGAAAATCCTTCTGAATAAAACGAGGAGGCAGCACCGAAGTGTTGAGCGAGGACAGGCGGCTACGGCGGAGTCGAATTACCCCCTCCTACCATCTGCCCTCCAGATGTCGCCCCTGAAGAAGAAGAAAATGCTGTTAAAATAAGACCTTCGCCTCTAAGTCTGCAAGAATGCGGAAGAGTTCATGATGAATAAATGGCCGGAAGACCTTGAAGAAGGCGAAACTCGCAGCCGCACCTCGTCGGAAAACGACGTCATCCACCCGACGGCGTATTCAGCAGTGATGGCAGCGCCCTTCTTGGCATCGCCAGCACAGATTTAGAATCGTCTAAATTTAAAACTAGAGAGGGGAGAAGAAGAAGAAGAAACAGTTGGCCTCCATTCGGCGTCGTCGTCGTTTCAGACCTCTCTAGATGTCCAGAGAGATGTGACGGCTTTAGAAACTTCTTCTGAAATAAGTAAAATGGATTCTGCATTTTATCCAGCTCCGGTTGTTCTCAAGAGATACGGTCCTCGCCAGGAAGTTGAAGTGTACATTACATCATCATCTTCAAAAGGTACTGATGAACTATTAATTAGAGATGATGCTAATAACCAGCAGCATCATCAGACGCGCGGAGTTCACTTTTTCGCCAGTCGTCTCTTCAGTGAATTGGCGTGAAAGTTATCTCGATCAGAGTGAGGATGATGAGGAAGAGGAAGAAGATGTGACTGTTTGAAGATGGGTGGCAACCGAAGGAGGAAGAAGAAGAGGTGATGATCCCATCCGAACAGGAGCCTGAGAATATAACTGAAAAAAATCAGCATCGAGTTGGAATCTCCACCGCTAGATGGTGACAGTGGCGCTAGTGTTGTTGTTGTTAGCAACGGTACTGGCTCGGTGGACAACAATAATAGCAATAGTAATAACGATGCCGGACATCACAACAAAAAGAAGTCGGAGAACCTGTTCCAGCGCTTTTCTCTGTCTCGACTCAGTGCTCGAATGTTTGCTCGCAAGAAATCCTCACCGTCATCTGAATCATCAACTGCTGAAATGCCAGCTAATACGACGACGGATATTAATATAAAGAAGAAGAATAAGGATGTAGTTCATCCTGCTGTCTCTCCGCCGGAAATCCTGCAGGATCAACAACAACCAATCAAGAAATCGAATAAAGAAAACGGTAATAATAAACGACGATTCTTCATGATTAGGAAGCCCTTCCAGAGATCATCATCCACACCGCCGGAAACTTTAATCAAACCAGTCGAACCACCACCTCCACCTCCTCCACCATCTCCACCACCTCCACCACCAAAAGTGGAATTGGTCGAATCACTTCCACCTCCACCTATTCCGGCCGCTAGGTTGAAAAAACCACCTCTTCCACCTCGAACGATCGCCGCCAGGAAGAATTACATTGCCGAGTCTCCACCAACTCCACCTGTGCCTCAAGTGACTTCCCGCCGGATTGGAGCACGCTCTACAGCATTTCAAAGAAACTGCTCGAATGGATCGTGAGAGGCTAGCTAATTCCGTTCCGGATCTTTTAAAATCAGCCTACGACAGTGGCGCCACCACCTAGACCCACATCAGATTATATTGATCCGAGTAGTGCGCCTGCGCCAAAGCCTCCGCGCCATCCAGCTCCTCCAACAGCCTCGTTGAGTATCAGTCGGGAGCGGGCCCGTCAGGCTGCTCAATCCCGTGCCTCGAGCGTGGAGAGCGCCTGGAACGCTACAGCAACGAAAGCAGCTCTTTTAAGTTCCTCAAGGCGACTAAAACCTGATTCAGCCCTCCGGTGGTGGTGGTGGTTTGATTCAAGGCCATGCTGCTCTCACACGTCCCTCAGTACCGGGACTGCTCGAAACCAATTTGGACGCACCGGAATTTCGTCTTAGCCCCTCAAAAGAAACGAATTTAGACGAGTTGATTGAGAGTTTGCAACGATTTCGTGACGATCCCACTAGCGCCACCGCTTCTACTACTAATACCAACGATAAGCGGTTCAAGAGCATGCTGAATCTCGGCTCATCGAACAGTGCACCCGTCAGCGTTCAACCGGACATCAACAACGTAATCAACATGTCTAATAATTCCAACAGCAACAACAACGAAAATAATCCATCGGATCATCGAGCTAAATCTATGGAATTTCTTCTGGACGAAGAGAATAAATCTACCGTTCAGGTGAGTTGATAATATTTAGCCTTGGGCACTTGTAAAACCTCTTCTTTTTTTGGTATTATTAACTGTCTTTCACATGCATCGATCCACTCGAAAGAATCCTAAGAAGAGAGATTAGAGAAAAGAATCGATATCTAGATAGACCTCTTTTAGTATCGATTCTTTAGCATGAATGAATAGTTACTTATAATGATCTATTATTATTGTTTAAGGTACCGGAGAATCAGCTACAAAAGTGCGGAGAGAGAGGCCTTTCAGAGCACCAACTCCGCATCCAGCGCTCTCTACAGAAACTCAACGTTCCTGAATGGTATAAATCCAATGCCAGACCATCTTTAGGATCTACTGGATCATCTATCCGACGAAGAGATCAACACCAATCATCAACAAGGAACGGAGGATGGTCTGGATTGAGCTCTACGGCCGCATCTTCGATGACGAGCCTCTCAAGCCGCTCTGGAACGCCTACGAGAGTAGTCATTCCAACTCGAGTTCGACCCGATTGGAGGAATATTAAGTCATCTAAAGAGTCGCTACTATCGAGCCCAGCTGGAGTGGAATCTCTACCACCCAGATGGGGTAGTGGCCGTTATAGCTATTCAGCCTGTCCGTCTCCATCGCCCAGCAACAGTTCCTGTCGCTCATCCGCTGGATTGAGCCAGCAGTGCGGAAGGCAACCCTATTTAGGATGGAGATCCCAAGAGAAGCTGAATCAGCAGGAAAATCCATCCTATTTATCCACTCCTGCTGAACGATTAGCAGCTTCCACTGTTGCCAATTCGACTAAAAAGCCATCGGGGGATATGGAAGAAGAGATTCGTCAAGTGACTTCGGCCATCGTCCACTACGTCGATGGAAAATCCAGGGTGAAGGAGAGTCATCCGCTGGAAGCCCTGTCTCGCTCACCTTCGCCCAGGAGGACGAGGTGCGTCTGGGTGGAGAGCTCCTTCGTCGGTGAAGGTATTCCACCTGTAAACGGTCATCATCAAGAAGAGAGGCGCCCGCCCAGTAGAAGTCCACTTCCACCAGTTCCACCTCCGCGAAATAGTGCTACCCAAATCCGCTCTACTTGTACAACTACAGCTCAGCCTGCTGGTGAGTTGATGCTGGCCTGATTATCATTATATTTGTTTTATGCAATATAGAACTTCGCCCCAGCCAAAGTTACAATTTTGGCTGCCCCTGACGAATGGAGTCGACAGTTCTGAATCATGACGTCATGTACATAGTCTCTCTTTTTCTATTATTATGTAGCGCTTATCATATTATTTTGATCTTTCTTTTATACTTTTTCTGATGCATGCATGCCTCTTTTTTTTTATTATTATTATCTTATCATTTTTATACCATCACCAATTTTTTTTTTTTTGCTTTTTTTGTATACAAATACAATGACAGACAAATATTATATTTATGTTTACCTATTCAGTTCATTTTTTAACGAGAGAAATTAGTTTTTAAATTCAATTGAATCAGGATCAATTGCAGTTAATGTGACGATCGAAAAGGTGGTGACCAATAATGCTGCAGCTCCAACTCTAGACGACGTTCTCAACTCTTTACTCGGTCTGGCACCGCCGCCTCAGCAGCAAATACGACGCCCAGTCTCTCAGAATTCCATTACATCAACTAAATCAAATAATGTCAATAATAAAGACAGCAATTTTGATGACATCCGATCAGCTGGATTAGCATCAAGATGATACCACTCGTTAAAAACAATAATACTTTCTCTTTCTTTTACATAATAATTGTTGTTGTTGTTCATGTTTTTCATTCAATATTGCAATAATAATAATAACATTTGAAGGACATAACCTTGAGAGAGTTTTGTATTATTTAAAAGTTATCCATTGTTTGTCCGGAAGTTCTAGACGTGGACTAATGATGTCGATGAATAACTTTTTATATTTCTCTACACGCAGCTATACAGCTAGGTAGGTTTGTGTGATTATATTTAACTATCGTTGGATTTCCGGTGCTGCTATGTTAGGGGGTGTTCCGGCCTGATTCTTTTGTGCTGTCTGACCAGTTTTTAAAAATAAAGATAATAACAGTAGTCAGGTGTGTATGCTTTTTATTTTAAATTGAAGTTTACGCTAGAGAGAGTAGAAAAATCCAATCAGCAACCTCGTGCAGCCCCTGGGGGCAACGGCCATTTTTAAGGTTATTACTAAACGGGAATATATATGAAAACTTTTTGCTTCTTCTTTCCCAGAGGAAGTCAAGTGGATAACTTTTTGAAGAGATCATATTGCACTACTTGAAAAAGAATTTATAAAAAGTATTTTCTAGATATATCTTTTATGTCTGGGCTGCTTTGTTATCTCTGTTGTTTACAGATATATATCTCTACAGACTTGGCCAAGTTCCAATTAGGATAGACACACAGAGAAAACACAAACGGGACGAGCTAGAAGACTGATGTCTAGTATACACACTTGAGACACAGCACTGACTATAACAAGGAACTAGCTGTATATATTTAGGTTAAATCAATCACTATCCATCACAATTTCTCCCACAGTTTTCAGGGCTCTCTTCATTCTGCCCTTGACAGTTTTCTTCTCTTCTTCCTTCTTCACTGCGTTTCTGTAGCCTTTAGAAAAGCCCTCAATCAGCTCACTGATCTTCTCTTGATGATTCTATAGACATATACATCAAACATTACTCAGTTATTATTCAATATTAAGAACTTAAGAGTATAAATCTTACGATGGGAACTCCTTGTTGGTAAGAAGGAAGGACCACGGCGATGAAATAGCCGATTGCAACCAAGGCTAAGATCGTTCCTATCATCATTCCTACCCAAACGATGGAATAGATAATTCCAACGAGGACTGCAATGGTGGACACGGAGCCCATCACTAATTTGATCAAATCTTCTTGATTTATTTTGCCCAGTTGCTCTTGAATAACTTCAGATTTCTTAATTTTCTCACTCTTACTGGTCACATTTTGAGTGGTTTCTAAGTGGTTGAAAACCTCTTCAGCGAATTGGTCAGAAATTTGGTGAGCTTTAGACCAGTCAATCTCTTCAGGTTTCTTATTGGTTTGCTCTACTTTTTTCTTACTTTTACTAAATATGCCCATTTTTGATTACGACTGAGCTGGAAATGCCAATATTCGGTCGATATAAATATATATCAGCTGTTATCTTTAACATCGTTATCTTTGATGTGTAAAGTTTTCTGGTCGTTCAGAGTTTACACTTGCGTGACGGACAGCTGGGGGTGAATATATAGTATACTATGCTGTAATAAACAGACGGACCCAGAGAAAACTGGCTTCGACACGGTCTCATTCCAGCAGCAGCAGCATTCCTCTCTCCCCTAGCATACAGAGTTCCATGACCTTTCAACATCACCATAACAACATATCCTACACACAAGTTTCAAAGCAGCTTCTTTCTCTCTCTCTCTTTTCTATTCTTTTGAAGATTATACTATTTCCGGTTATTTTAAAAATAATTTAAAAACCGGTTATTTTAATTAGTCAATTTATCATTGACATCTGGCAACACCTTTTCTAATATAATAATTATAGATTTCGGTTATTTAAATTCTATTAATTTATTTCATGAATTTTAAATCGAAAGATAAAAGAATAGAAGTAATTTATTAGAATTATTTTAAAGCTAATTTTAAAACCAGTTATTTTGAAATAAGTTAACTTATCATTTAACTCTGGCAACGCTTATTTCTAATTTAATAATAGTTAATTATAACTTTCGGTAATTTCAACTCTTAAAAATAATGAACTAAACGAAAAGCCAAAAAATAATAATAATCATTAAGCTAATTTTTAAACCGGTTATTTTTTAAATAGGCTAATTCATCATTGAAATCTGGCAACGCTTTTTATCTAATAATTTTTAAAAAATTATTATCGGTTATTAAAACACTTAAATATAATGAGCTAATTTTAAAATGAATTTTAAAATGAAAAAAAGAATTTTTACAATGCGAACTATTTTTGATGAATGAATTCAATCCGGCAACGCTGAGGCCAGCGGACCGAAAAAAGTCACGGACCCTTCCAGACTGTTTTACGTCTCCTGCCAAGCATCAGCACTGCAAAAGGTATAGCAGAGACGCTCCCGACGCCATTTCTCTCTAAAAGATTTTCACTTTTTCCTCCTTGTGGAAACCAAGTTTTTCAACCGGTTTCTCCTTTTTCAACGAGGTGGAATTTAGATTGTGTCTCATTTCAACCTGGTCGATTTCAAATTTCAAATTACTTCACAATGGTGAGTTACGTAATTATTTTTAGAAATAAAAGATGTCGCTACCTCTAAAAACGTCATGGCTTTCTTTAATTAATTTATAATTTTTAAATTTTCACAGGACAGGAGAGCAGGATCTGGTGACGGGGGAGGTTACACACCACAGCAGTACGCAGCTGCCCAGCAGCAGCAGGCCAAGAACATGTATGCCGCCCAGACAGCCCAGGCTGCCCAGCAGGTAACTCGCAACACTTTCAAATCCTCGAGCACCTCTCACTAAATTTAATTTCTGACATTCAGGCGAATGCGGTTGTCCAGGCTCACCAGGCGCAGGTACAACCTTCCCCCGATTGCAACAAATTTAGAAATTTACACCAAAAAGTTTTGACATAATTCTATCAATTAGGCTGCGCAGATTACGCAAGCGGCCTATCACGCTCAGGCAGCCGCCCACGCAGCTTCACAGTACGGCGGCATGGAGGCTCAGAATGCCTACCAGAATGCTCAGCAGTGGTCCAACATGGCCCAGGCCTCACTGATCCACTTGCACGCTGCCCAGCAGGCTGCCAACAAAGGTCTTAATTTTACATGAATTTATTCTAGTTTAATTTATTTATAGTTTTTCTCTCTTTTCTTCAAGCTTCGGATGTGGCTACTGCCGCTCAAGCCTCTGCCGAGGGACAGCAGATGAACGCTTACTACCTTCAACAGCAGCAGCAGGGTGGTTATGGTAGCAAGTGAATAATTAAAATAAAAATCATCATCGTAACAACAACAAAAAAAACGCATCTTTAATAAGTTTTCTCTCTCTCTCTCTTTTCCCGATTCCACATTTATATATTTCTTTTCTAATTTTGTCTCTTTGTTGTTTTTGTTCTGAAGAAGGAAAAATCATAGAATGAATACACCAAGTCATAAAACGGAGAATATTTATATTTTGACCAGTGTGGGGTGGTAACTAGCGCCGTGCTGTCTTACGGGAATACACGTAGCGGCCAATATTTGCAACTTTCTTTTTACATTTTGGTAACCAATGGTAACTAGCGCCGTGGTGTCTTACGGGGAAACGTGCAGCGGCGAAAGTCGGCAACACACATTAAATATTTTTCAAAAGAGAAGATGAGCGAACCGGCGATAGACAAGGATGGCCACCATGACGAGGATAGCCGCGATGATGTAGCTGTAGACGGGGTCCGGGTTGTTACTAACCTGCACCCGCTGTTGAGGCTGTTCAACTGCCGGCAGACTTTCGGCCGAGACCGGTGGTTCTAAAACTTGCTCTGCTCCTTCTTCTGATTTGTTATTTTCACCTTTCATGCTGACTTGGGATGCAATTTCTCGAGCTTCAGCTTGAACTGCTTCGTTAATTTCTGTTGAAGTCGGACTGGGTTCTAAAAGGAGTCCGGCTGTGCGACAACCACCGCATTCAGGGCACTCAAATTCCAGAGATTTCTTAGCTAAACGCTGACGCTCTTCTTTGGTGTAGTCTAGAGATGCGATAGCGCCCATTCCAGGTGAGGGCATGAAGCCAATGATGGCCAGGAGTGCAGTACGGATGGACCAGGATGGCAGCCAGGATTCAGGGTGATGTCCCGAGATGCTCAGACAGATTTTTCTGGCCACTTCAAACCTCCCGTTGGGCTTTTAAAATTGATTTTCATTAGTAAAAGTTGGATATTTATATTTAAATTATGAATAAATACAGTGAGGAGCATGATGCTGGGTGGTTTCAGTGGGTATTCGGGTGGTAGGATGATTCTGCCATGGTAGATTCCACCTTCGAAATCAGAATCGGCTGGGCCCCGGACTGTAAAATGCCACTCAAAGAGGTTCTCATCCACTGGCTGGGCGAAATACTCTGATGTAGGCTGGGAGAGCTCCATTGCCTCCCTCATGAGCCTCTTTACAGCTGTAAATAGAAAATATTAGATGAAGAAATGTTGAAGAATTGAATAACAAATTGTTTACCTGGACTTTTCATGTTGTATTTGGTCTCCATTTTGAAATGATTTTGAGGAATGTTATTGAACAACTGCAATAGGAAATTTGTGCAGTAGATTTGTTTGAAACTCTGCGAATGTTTTGACGACTTATTTACGTCAGCCTTCCCCTTTTTTTTGCAGAGACAGATAAAAATGACGTGTGCTTTGACGATTTGTTTTGCTAGCAGCGCTTGGTGTGTAGTTATTAAATCTACCGCTAGATGGCCATACAAACCAGACCGAAATTCTTCACCAAATGAAAGTGAAATCTGTTTTCATTTTTAAAAAAAAGGTCAAATTCATTAATTTAATTTAATTAGCTAACTATTTTAAAGATATTTTTACACAAGATAAGATTTTCATTAAATATTTCTGTGGCAACGTTGCAATAATTGGCTCCAAAATTTGAACAAGTCTATGACCCTTCTAATTATCTCTCTTATTATCAATGTTATCTTATCTTCGCCCAATCAACAATTAAATTAGCAAGCTATTTTCCCTAAATTTCGCCAGAAACTTGATTTCAAAAATTTGTATTATAATTTTCCCAAGGTCTTCAACCTCGCATTGAGGTCGACGAAACATGCAAATTTCCCCGTTATTTCCTATATAGATATTTATATTGCCAGACTATTCCATCATATTACTAAGAAATAATGAAACCAATTTACATTCCAAGAAAATTTGAAAATCAGTTCCTCATTGATCGTGCGTTTCAAGAGCGCTGCTAAATAGGTATTAGATTCGGCCGTGAGCTCCTTTTCCGCACTATCCTCTATAACCTTCTAACTATTTCTAAAGGTCACCTACTATATACGCTTTTCCTTTATGATGGTCAAAGAGGAAGCTTGGAGCTTAGTCTCCATCTAGAGTCCCCAAAGTGCTAAACGTATTTTCTGTCTCTTAATAAGAAAGCAACGCCTCTCTCTTTCTCTCTATCGATTCGTATCTATTTGGTTTATATTAAAAGAAAGTAGTATACTGACATTACACCCATTTTAAGGAGTGTCGCTTGTTTGAACAGTTGTTTCTATTAGAATGACAGAGCTCCTCTGGGCAGGTGAGTTAATTGGCTTCAATTTATCTTTAACTTTAATAACAATAATGTAAAAAAACCAGGTGAATTTGGGAGGTATCAATGGATTCAGTACGTTCTGCTCATTCTGCCTGCTTTCACCGGTGGTATTCACATGCTATCTCAAGTGATGGTCGGAGCTACACCAAAACATACGTAATACAATCCAGTTTTATTGATTTAAAAGCCCATTTATTGGTAAAACTGTATATAAACAGGTGTTTGGCACTGTTGAATGACACAATTTCGGAGTACGTTGATTCGTGTCACTACGTATCAGGAGAAACGAACGAAACTGTTAGTTGCCAAGCTTGGGAATACGATCGGAATGACCACAACACAACCATCGTTACTGATGTAATTTGTTAAGATATTTAATTATCAATTCGATTGAGTTTTGAATTGGTTTTTATAAACAGTGGAATTTGGTTTGCGATCGGAGATGGATGGGCTCCTTAGCTCAGGCAATCTACATGTTTGGATCATTGGTAGCAGGGGCTGTTTTGGGCCAAATGGCGGACCGTTACGGCCGCTGGAAGATCTTGGTCCCAACTGGGATTCTTCAGTTCATCTTGGCCGTTGCTTGTGGATTTGTGACCAACTACCCACTCTATATTGTGATGAGATTCTTGATAGCGATTAATACAGCTGGATCGTACATGATTGGTTTCGTTTTAGGTAAGAATTTTGGTCATTTAAAGATGAATTGGTTTTAAAACTTTATTGGTTTAGCATTGGAGATGGCGCCGGATCGGCATAGAACTTTGGCTGGATTCTTTTTCGCAGTTGTATTCGCTGCTGGAATCGCAGTAGTGGCCGGTTGGTCTTATTTGATCAGGGACTGGTCATTACTTCAAATCGTTTACGGATTGCATAGCTCTATACTGCTAATTCATTGGTGGTTGGTAGATGAATCACCTCGATGGCTATTTGCTCAAGGAAAGTACAAAGAAGCAGGAGCCATCGTTTCTAAACAGTTGAAAATGAATGGAAGAGAGGACTTGATTCCACCTGAAGGATTTACCAAAGAGCAATTACAAACCTCTCTGAGTAATAACGAATCCTTGGAGCCCGTCGATGAGGGATCGAAGAAGAATGAAGCTAAATATGGAATTGTAGATCTGTTCAGAACGCCCAGACTTCGTTGGAGGACACTTAACATCGCACTTAACTGGTATTTACAACTTTTAATTTACTTTAATTCAATCTAACCAACTTATTTGTGGTTATTAGGTTCGCCAATAGTTTGGTCTATTACGGACTATCCCTCAACACAGGTGCTCTTGTTGGTGACCCACATTTGATGCTCTTTATATCAGGGATCATCGAGATCCCTGCCTATTTCATCTCTTTCGGGCTGATTGATCGGATGGGCCGTCGACCGGTCATCAGTTTCTGTTTGGTCGCAGGTGGATTGGTTTGCATCAGTACCACTTATTTCCCTCAGACCAGTTATGCTTGGACGACGAGCACTACGACTGTTGTGATGCTCGGAAAGGGCTTCATCTCCATCTCATTCGCAATTATTTACAATTACACTGCAGAGCTCTTCCCCACGGTTATTATTTTATATTATAGTTAAGACTCTTTAATGAGGTAATAATGATGTAATTCAGGTTGTAAGGAGTTCTGCTATGGGAATCGGCACAACAGCTGCTCGAACTTCGGGCACTTTGACTCCACTTATCTTCCTATTGGTATATCTATTTTGAATATAAAGGATGAGTGATTACAAAAGATTTGATTGAATAATAGGATTCATTGGATCCCAAATTACCTTCAGTTCTCTTTGGAGTTGTGGCTCTAGCCGCTGGATTCTTCTCTGTAATATTATTAGATAATGATTTAAACGATTTCTATTTAACTTTTAATGAATATTTTCCATAATAGTTATATCTGCCTGAGACGAGGGATTCCCCACTGTTAAACACCCTTCAAGAAGGAGAAGAGTTCGGTAAAGGGGACACGAGTTTCTCCGACCTTGCAAGAGCTATCCAAGGCCGAAAACATGAGAGAACAGCGAGCCAGCAGGACATTGTGACCGGCAGCGTCATCTCCGTCAATCCAGACGTCACTCCGCACCAAAGATTGGGACCCAAAGGGAGCAGCATCTTCCGGAAATGGGACAGTAGAAATCACTCAAAACATGACAACAATAAAGCATAAATCGCCTTGCCTTTTTTTAAACTCTGATTTATTGGAGAACTTTCTTTTAATATTTTCGGTCATATTGTTGACATATCTTAAACCTTTTTTAAAATTTTAAATACAGTGAATTGACATCCGTCTATTATATTAACTTACAAACAACTATGGGCTTCTATTTGAACTCTAAGAACAATTATATTGAATGTGAAGTATAACAACGAAGTAATCCGAAAGATTCAAAATTCAAAACTACATCGGAAGATGAAGTTAATTTATTTTAAAGCTTTATTGGAAAATCACATTGATGAAGGTATTCCACCTGTAAACGGTTAACATCGAGATGAACGGCGTCCACCTATTAGAAGTCCACTTCCACCAGTTCCACCTCCGCGAAATAGTGCTACTCAAATTCACTCTAATTGCAAATATTCGTCTCAGCCATAAAGTTATAATTTTGGCTGCTATAATGATGGAACCGACAGTTCTCTTTTTGATCATGACGACATGTACATTAAATCAGTCTCATCTCGTTTTCTATTATTTAGCGAATATCAACTTATTTGGATCTTTTTATACATTTTCTGATGAATATTCATGCCCCTATTATCTTTTATTATCATTTTTATACCATCAACATCATTTCTTATTCTTTTTCTTTTGTATACAATACAATGATAGACAATATTAATATAATAACCTATTCAATTCATTTTTTTATTATTATTTTTAAATCATTGTTGTGTGCTCCTTTTGCGCACTCCTCTGTAACCTTCTAAACATTTCTAAAGGTCATTCTATACGATTTTCAATTAAACTTGATTTCTGCTGATGGATTTATCAAAGGGCAATTACAAAACTTGCACTCAGTAATAACAAATAATTGGAGCCCGTTGATAAGGGATCGAAGAAGAATGAAACTAAATATGTGACCGTATAGTTTGTTCAGAACGCCCAGACTTCATTGGAGGACACCTAACATTGCACTTAACTGAATCAACTTATCTTTGTATCATTAGGTTATGGTTATCAAAGTCGAATTATCGAAGTCGAATGGCAACCGTTTTTCCTTACTGTTTCATACATTTGCTGGATGTAGTTTAAAAATTGGTTGCTAGATGGCGCTATCAAACGTAAACATGAAAAAAAAACTCCCACCTGACGTTTGGCAGAAAAGATTTGAAGGTGCATTTGTATTGTGTAATAATGTGATCATATTTGATTATTATTACTTTAACCAGTTTAACTCAAGAGTTTAAATCATTAGCTCAACTACTCAGTGCTCTTTTCCTTAATATTCACAAATTATCCACGCAAGGTAAAATAAATTTAAATGTCAGTCACAAATTCCTTAATGTATTAGTGACACTAGACATTACAATATTTCTACTTTTTTCAGATCCTACCTTATTGGGCTAACATGGATTCAGAAGAAAACTCAAATATCATCCCTCTTTTACAAGATTTGGCCTTTAACTCCTTTGCTGATCTTGTTTTCAAGTCAGCAACTCCGGAGACTGTCACATTCGTCAGAGTCTTGATTGATCAACATCTCATTGGAAGAGTCAAATACAATTTCAGGTAATCTAAAATATTATATATTATACAGCTGTTAAAATAAGGAATATCTCTTTTTTTAAATAGGAAGAAATGTGTCACAATATTAAATCAATTCTGGGAACCAAACCAAATTATGGAAATGCAGGCAATGGAGAAAGATCTAATGGTCTCACACCAGTTTCCAGCTCTAGATTGCATCCTCGACGAGCACTTTGAAGACCTGGAAATAGAGCTTCCAGGTCCATCCTCCAGTTCTTTTCCAATTCTCATGTCCATCATCTCTCAAAGATCCCCCAATTTGAAGTCGCTTAAAGTCGTATTCCATGGCGATTTTCGTAAACTATTAGTTTTCAAGTCTACTCATCAGAATCTCGACTGTCTGACTCAACTCGTTCTACGCTGCTACAGCAATCCTGGTCAAACTTATTTCACAAAATGTGATTCAGTGGTCGACAAACCGTCCATCCTGAGTTACATAGGCAAATACTGTCCTTCTCTAATCAAACTGGAAGTCTATCTTGGTTTCTGCCAGCTCAGGAAGAAGCACTTACTCGATCTCATTCTTAAAAGAGTAGAGTTCAATCGAGATTTGGTTCTTGAGGGACTTCAAGTTCCAGAAGAATTGCTCAACCCTCTCTGCTGGACGCTTCAGGAGTTGACTGCCTTTGGTACTTATTCATGCGGCAAATGTTACCGCAGTTTAACTATCTCTGATTACGCTTTCGCTCTCCGTCACCTGAGGAGTCTGAGGGAAATTGAGAATATAGAATATCTCGACGACATCTTCAAAAAGATGATGAGCAGTAGAACTGAATTCCCTGGATTCTCTATGATGGATTCATTCCCAATTTCCATTTCATTGAGTGATAGAGATTTGGTTAGAGCTGCTGGATCTCTTTGTCCTCGTTTGAAGGAGGTTGAATTCAGAGGAGAACTTGTAGCTGGTGACCGAGAGGATCCTAAAACAATGACTCCTCAAGAGCTGGAACAACTTTTAAGTGATTGGTCATTAAAAGAGGTAAAATATTTTACTATAAAGTCATTATATAATATAAAATCTTTACTTAAATGATTCAGATAGACAGTGTCATTCTTGTCAGAGTGAATCCCGCACTATCGAAATCCATTTTGAACTTGGTTGAAACGTCTTTAACAAGTTTGAGCCTCTTGAACTGTTTGTCTCGTCATCCAGTGGATCTTAACCAGTTGGCCTCCTGCTGTATTAAGTTAAAGAAATTAAGCCTGGTAGGATGTATCATCCTGAATGCACAAGATGTTGATGCTGCTAGTCGCTGGAATAGTGATACATTCCTACCTTTATTGACCAAGTTCAGGAGTGATCGTAATACTTGCCTCGGAGTTTGGTCTCCACTTATTGAAAGGAAATCCAAACTAGTTGAGCTTGAACTCAATTGCTGCCATATTGGAACAAAGGTACAAGATTTTCTTTAAATTATTTCAATCAGTTAATATAATTACCTTTAAAATAACAGGTCTATAATAACCCTCGCTTAGAGTGGAGTGAAATTACCAAGTTATGGCCCAATATGAAACGTCTGGTACTTCATCAGTGTAGCGGACTGAAGATGAAGATGGTATCCGAGATTATGCCTCGTTTAACCAAGTTGCAGAGTATCCAATTGCCTCAATCTGTACTGTCGGAAGATCCGGAGCTGACGAACAATACTATTGAAGATTTTGCTAGTATTAGCGAGAAGCCTATTGCCATTATTGAAGAGAGCATTGATAATACGCTTATTCGTACCTCTTGCAGCTTTTCTGTATAATACACGATTGATATAGTTCACATCTCTAGACGGAGAGAAAATTGGTTTTACTAGAAAATAGGGGCCAATAATAGTTCTCCGATACGCCGATAAAAAATAAATAATGGATAGGCCTAGAATTCACGGAATAAAACTCAATTGTATTGATCAAAAATAAACATTTGTATATTTAAGAGTGAAATAATAAAGTAACAGATGTTTGGCGCTGTCGAACAACACTATATATCGGAGTAGGTACGTTGATTCGTGTCATCACACATCGGTATAGAAATGAACGAAACTGTTAGTTGTTAATTGTGGGTTTGTGGCGAACTATCAGATTCTTGATAGCGATCAATGCTGCTGCGGATCCTATACATGATCGGCTTTGTTCTTGGTAAGAACTTGGTAATTTGAAAGCGATAATTAGTACTAAATATTGCTCTTTGCACAAGGACCGTACAACGAAGCAGCAATAACACCATCGTTTCTAATAAACAGTTGAAGATGAACGGAAGAGAAAAATAACTTGATTCCGATTAAAATCGAAGCCCTTAGTTGATGTTTGAATTTTTATTAACTTGTTGGTATTATAGGCCTCTTTCTCAATCAGTTATATCAAAGTTGTGGATTTTATTGTCCGACGTGAATTTGTATACCAAAATCTGGAGCTCAAGAATATAATAAAATTATGGAGAATTAATAATAAGCCGATTGGAAATTTGGAATCCACTAGATTTGTGACGGTTGCTATAATGTTTAACAATTTAGTTCATTTATTGTTTATTTATTTAAATTATTGATATGAGCTTAAAGATCAGTCATAAATCGGGAGAAACGAACGGAACTATTAGTTTCCAAGCTTGGGATTATACGATCGAAATGATTTGAATTTCACCAGAGACTTGAAGGTTGAAGCAAACAAATTTATTTGTAAATTTTTTGAAAGGTCTTATATTCAACCTCGCACATTGAGGTCGTCGCGAGCCATTTCAGGATATGCAAATGTGCTACTAAAACCGTTATTCCCTTTTTATCCAATTATTATGAATACAACGTAATAAGCAATTTACATTCAAATAAAAATGAAAATCATTTCCTCATTGATCGACTGTTTTTTACTTTATTTTCAAGAGCAGAACTATAGTAATAAATAGGTATAGGCAGTCGGCCGTGGGCTCCTTTTTCCACTCTATCCTCTTTAACCTTCTAAAATATTTCTAAAGATTATATACTAAACACGTTTCCCCCTTAAGATGGTCAGAGAAATAACAGGTTGAAGCTTAGTCCAAAAAATGCCAAACGTCTTTTCTATATAGCTAAAAGAGAAAGAGGAAAATGTTTGTAAAACTGGATTAGTTATTATGATGACAGAACTCCTCTGGGCAGGTGAGTTATTTGGCACCAATTTATATATATGAGGCTCTTTTAATTACATTTTACTTTAGACGAATTTGGGAGATATCAATGGATTCAGTACGTTTTGCTCATTCTGCCGGCTTTCACCGCTGGCATTCACGTGCTGTCTCAAGTGGTGGTTGGAGCTACACCTAAACATACGTACAATACAATCCACAATATTTATTTAAGACGTTGATAAAAGTTTATATTATTAAAACAGATGTTTGGTGCTGTCGAATGACACCATTTCGGAGTACGTGGATTCGTGTCACTACATATCGGGAGAAACGAACAAAAGTGTTAGTTGCCAAGCTTGGGATTATGATCGGAATGATCACAATACAACCATCGTCACTGATGTAATTAGTTAAGATAATATTTAGTTCAATTTGATTGAGTTATTTTTAATTGAATTTTAACGTGCAGTGGAATCTTGTTTGCGATCAAAGATGGATGGGTTCCTTAGCTCAGACTATCTACATGCTTGGAGCATTGGTAGCAGGGGCTGTTCTGGGCCAAATGGCGGACCGGTACGGCCGCTGGAAGATTTTGGTTCCAACTGGGATTCTTCAGTTTGTTTTGGCCGTTGCTTGTGGTTTTGTGACGAATTATTCACTCTACATCGTGATGAGATTCTTTATAGCAATGAATGTTGCTGGGCCATACACGATGAGTTTTGTTATAGGTAAGTATTTGGTCTATGGAGCAAGAATTTGTATTGATACTTTATTGGTTTTAGCATTGGAGATGGCGCCAGATCGGCACAAAACTTTGACTGGATTCTTTTTCGCTGTTGAATTCGCTGCTGGAATCGCCGTAGTGGCCGGCTGGTCCTATTTGATCAGAGACTGGTCCTTACTTCAAATCGTTTACGGATTGCATAGCTCTATATTGTTGATTCATTGGTGGTTGGTCGATGAATCACCTCGATGGCTATTCGCTCAAGGAAAGTACAAAGAGGCAGGGGCCATCGTTTCTAAACAGTTGAAGGTGAATGGCAAAGAGAACTTGATTCCACCCGAAGGATTTACCAAAGAGCAATTACAACCCTCTCTGAGTAAAAGAGAATCATTGGAGCCTGTCAATAATGTTGGATCAAAGGAAAATGAAGCTAAATATGGGATCGTAGATCTATTCAGAACACCCAGACTTCGTTGGAGGACACTTAACATCGCACTTAACTGGTATTTAAACGAACCAAAGCGATTTATAACATAATATAATTAACTTATTTGTGGTTCTTAGGTTCGCCAATAGTTTGGTCTATTACGGATTATCCCTAAACACAGGGGCTCTGGTGGGGGATCCACATTTGATGCTTTTTATATCGGGAATCATCGAGATCCCTGCCTATTTCATCTCTTTCGGACTGATTGATCGGATGGGCCGTCGGCCGGTCATCAGTTTCTGTTTGGTCGCAGGTGGATTGGTCTGCATCAGTACCACTTATTTCCCTCAAACTAGTTATGCTTGGACGACGAGCACCACGACGGTTGTGATGCTCGGAAAGGGCTTCATCTCCATCTCATTCGCAATTATCTATAATTACACTGCAGAGCTCTTCCCAACGGTTATTATTTAATATTGGTTTCAAACTTTTTTTGTACTAAAAAAGCATTATTTAGTACTAAATAACATTGTATACGTATACAAACAAACTTGGGTGATAAATCAATTATTGCATGAACCAATTAACATTTTTATAATCAGAGAAATATGTAATATATATATTTAATATTTAAAATATGAGACTAATTTTTCATTTATTTACATGTTATTTCCTATCCCATTATTTGAATTAATCTGTTTTAATGCCATCCTTAGAGAAAAAAAAATTACGACTGAATACGTATGTAAAAAACGACTATAATATGTATACTATATGAAGTATTTTCATGATTTATTTAATTATATTAAGTATATTAAGGAAAACGCGTAGACGCATTCTATAGTTTATTTACCTATATCTGTTCATAATAAATATTATCAATTAGAAATTAATAATGATGATTCGAAAATATATTTATTTTTATCTCTTTTTAAAACTGTGTCATTATGCATTTTTTCTGTCATCAATGCACAAATATTGTTGTATCAAATTATTTGTTGCATCAAATTATTTGTTGCGTATACTAAATGTCTAAATCACAAAAAGTTGTCTTATTGTGGTAGCAATTACATTTAATTACTTTTTCCTATACCAGTGATAATCTAATTTGAACTATTATCAATCGTTTTAGTTGCGTTACATTCATTATGAAGAAATGAATCAGGCACATAGCTGTAAGTAGTATCCTGTGATGACCCACTGTATAAGCTGGCACTTTTATTGCCTCCCAAATCATTCCCGACCACTATAATAATAATAATAATAATAACAACATATATGTGATTTATGAACTTTAAATTTTATAGAGTAGCGAGTTATTATTAATACCTTTTCTGGCAGCTTTCATTTTAGAACTCGTCTTCTCTTCACGTATATTATCACTTACTGGTGGTACTGGATTCTCGTTAGTCAACTCGTTTTCATCAGCTGATTGAACGCTCCAAATTTGGCGCCAACTTCCAAACTGAGTTATGAAAGAACATTAAATTTTATTAACTGAGTTTAAATGGCAATTTTATAATTTGTCTTATAGATTTAAAGATGTTATTATGAATCATTCAAATAAAAGTCATTTTTTAAAAATATACTGTATAATTAGTGAAACGCTGGAAGTTCTTTTTCAGAGCTTTTCGGATGTCTTTGTGGTTCAAGCAACAGGTAACAAAAATCGCAACGCCCTGCAGCCCACTGGCGATGGTAAATATAAAAGCCAAGGCCAGTGTCTCGGAAAACAAAAGAAATCCAGTCATCCAGGTTATGCCAAGGAGTAAAGTAAGAACAATCAATCTCCTAAGAGAATTCCTGTATATAAAGATTACATAATATACAGTTTTTAAGTAAATAATATTACCATTAGTATAAATAGTATTGAAAGTATCATAGGATTAACAAACTGTTTACATACAAAATTTTATTCCCGACAGAATCCTCCGTTTGTGGGCCAATTTTGTGTGAAGCTCTGAGTACGAAAATTGTGGCAATGCAGTTCCCCTACAATATTATAGAAATGAATCGAACAATCTTGAGATATAATTCCAAGATTATTTATTTCCGTTTTACCAATAGAATTGCTGTCACGGGGGCGCCGAAGCTCCACATCCATTTTTCTCCAACGAGCCAGCACCTATTACCAATTTTTCAAGAGAAATAAACAAAAAATGTATCAATTTAATGATTGAATTACGTTTCGTCGCCGGAATAAACCTCGATGATCCCATCTGTATAAGCTGCGCATTGTAGAGTGATAGCAACAATTACTATAGGCCCACCGTAGGCAAGGAAAGCATAGTATCGAATCGAATCAGTAATTTCAACTTTGATTGCATTCTTGGTCAATCGATATAAATGGATTCCCTCGATAGAAATCCACATGAAAGAGACTAAAAGTACGTAATGAAGAAGAACACCCGTTACGGCGCAGGTTATCTAAATAAATATTTGCCTGAAGTAATAAGCAAGTTTTTTAATGAAATAATAAAACTTTAATTACATCATCCAAAGGGATAAAATGTTTGTTCAAAGTCATCAGAATCATCAGAAACGAAATGAAAAAGTTTGCACAGAGGTGTTGCGTTCGTGCTTTCCTTCTAATATTTAAACCCCTGAATAAAATGGTCGAATTATTATTTTTTATCTAATTAAAATAAAAAATGTAATCTTATTATTATTACTTATATTAGTAATTTATAATATACATACTTTAACTATATATAGCTTCGTACCTGAACGCTTCAAGGATAAAAAATGTCATTGCCACACCAATCATGGATATAATAGAACACGTCATGCTCGTAACATCCAATGCTTTGGATGGGCCCTTGAATAAAGTAATTCTAAAATATCATTCATAATAAAATAGGATTCAAATGTTATTCATACAAGATAATTATGAAAATCCATAAGGTTGGCAAAACCAGTGAGATGATTACATTGACACACAGTGTGAGTTCGGTTGCTTGATGTAACCCAGCAACCCTTGTCGTCCCATTTCCAAACCGACGACATATTATTACTATTACTATTCGTCTGATTCAGTAGCAAGTAGGAGCAGAGAGAAGAACCCATGACGGTGCTTGGTGTTTCTCCTTCATCCAGCCATCGATAGATATTTCGCACAGGCGGATATTTTGCAGCAACATCGTGCTCGTATACCAGCTGAATGTAAGAATTTTCTGGTAATTGAATCACTTGGTCAGTGCCATCGTATAGAGTGAAGGTAATCAATGGACTGTTAACTTTTTTCTCCACTCTCCCTGGGCTGATTGAATGTGCTTCATAATTAATACAAAAACAATAATTTATTGAAGAGTTATTAACCTAACCTGTTGTTTTCCCCTGGAATAAGAAGTGCAATCAAGTTTGAATCAGCTATTAAAACCCCACCGGCTCTGTAAACTTGGCCGGGAACAAGAATACTACTTGGAAGATGAATGTAGCTGCTGGTTATGCCTTCTGTCTCATTAGATTCTTCATTAAGATAGAATTGTAAAAGGGGGAAACGAAAAAAGTCATCTGGATCTGTCGAATTGAAGTTATCATCACTGCTGCTGAGGTCATCACAGTTCAGAATCGGATTTGTTGATGAGCCATCCCAGTAAGAAGAGCTGATGGTAACATTCAGAAAAGAGAATTCACAAAGCAAAGATTGATTCTCTAACTGCGCCACTTTGGACAGACGAAATGCAACGTCATTAGAAACTTCTAGAAGTTTGAGGATACCTCCGTCACCTCTTTTGGCCTATAATAATTAAAGGGAACTGTTAAGACTTGAGGTCGAAAGGTTACCATTAATCGTATTTATAAACATACATCAATTAGCTGGAGCCATTGATTATCATTCGAAATCAAATTATCCATCGTTTCAGTTCCAAAAAGAGACGCATTGATTTGCAACAGAAGAGAGTTCTTGTCAACTCCATCATCGAGTATTTCAGATTCTTGTCTATTTAACAGTTGAGTGACCAAATCAGAAATATCGAAAATTTCGTGACCGAAATATGCATCTGCTTTTGAAGTGAAATTGGATATTTTTGTCCAAATATCCAAGACTTCGGTTTCGTTGTCTATCACCTTTGTTAGAAAATAATTTAAAAAAAAAAGACTTTAGTCTAGGCAAAATGTTAACTAATTGATTATGATTTCATTGGATTTACCAAATCAGAAATTTCCATAAGCGCTAAACTGCGACATTGAGAGAAATCAGGTTGATTTGTGTGAAATTGGCACTGCCCTTTGACGTAGTCACATTTCCACGTTGCATTTCCGACAGCTCCTTTGGTACAATTTTGAACTTTGGTTTCGTTTGGTTGAATAATCCATTCATTTCCGTAGTAATCAATTGTGTTACAAGGGCAATGGTCGTCTACCGGTTTAGGAGTCGTAGTCATTGGGGCTATAAATATTAAAAATAAACTATTATATTGGAAATTGAAATACTCTGAGAATAATTAAAAAGCTACAAAATATGTAATAAATTCAGTGTGTCATGGCCTACTTGCCCTCATTAAAAAGATGCATTGCGAAGGCAATAATAGTCGTATATTAATTGTATAGCAATCCCCTAATGCTTTTATATAATTTATATGAATGTTATAAAAACAGTTACTCGGACTGTATCGCAACGCCATACCTCTTATTACTCGATGGGTACGGTCATGATAGTATTTTTTCTCATCAACATAAATAGAGAAAATATGTCTAAATTTATTTTATTAATCGAGTACAGTTCTTTCCTAGCAGAATGAAGTTATTCCTGATGTGATCGAATTTATTTCTGGCTTTTATTTCTTCTGATTGGTGGGCGCTACACCTTTATTATGTCATGCCGTTGAACACCAAATTAATCACTAACAGAACCGTTTTATCAATTTATCGATTAAGACTGTAAAGAGTTTGCTTACGGTTTGCGTTACTGGGGCAACTGGCGAGCCCGCTTGGATCCAGTTGTTCGAATGCAGTTCCGTTGGAACATGTGGCACCATAGCCAAGACGTTTTAATAGGTCTCGATTGTCTCTAATGAGCCAAGCTAGATGACAACTGTCCAATTCGCAATCGAATGGATCTGATTTAACAAAAAAAAAAACATTATTCTCAATTAATTGCTCATGAAATTTTGTTTTGTACATTTACTTACTATTATAAACGTAAAGGTATCCAGCAGTGCTGCTTCCCATCTGAATGAGAACTTCTTTGAAGGTAGCTTCCTCAAACCGGCTAAGCAAATTGCTGGCTAGAGAAATAATGGCACTGCCACAATTGCCTAATAGTATATTATGTAATTAAGAGTGATGCATCGGTTACATAATCTTATTATAGTTCAACACACAATATTCAATGAATGAAAATGAAATAACCTTGAAAAGCTCCCGCATCGATGGTTGTAATTCGGTTGTTGTATGCATGCAGTTCGTAATTCCAGGAACTAGACGGACAAGATAGAGATCCGGTCGTGATCAATGGCATTCCGGTCATTTGGTCATTCAGGTATAAGGATCTTAAATAAGGGAAAGAATTGGGAGCTTGAAGTTTTTTCGGTATTTGGGTAAGCTCATTTCCATCTATGCGTAACCGTTGAATTGTGTTTGCAGAGTATTGGAAGCTCCAGTTTAGTATGCGATTCATTGCATCATCCTGAATATCGTTGTATCTAAAGTCTAAAGTGGTTAATCCTCTTGCCAATTGTGGGAATTTACTCCATTCGTTAAATCCAGTTGATTGCTCAATATAAAGTGTATTTAAAGAGGGCAATTGGGGAAAAGAGGCCCAATTAGCCTGACCAACATTCGACATAGACTGAAAATGTATGAACTCAACCTTGTCGAATCCCGACAGGAAATCAAAATTCAACTGACTCATGTCGCAATCGCTCAAGTACATTCTCGTCATCAGGTTCTGAGAAGATCGGAAGGCTTGTGAGTCTACAGTAAGGGGACTGCCAGCAGGCTGACAATGAATATACGTCTGGTCGGTTCGGTGATTTTTTAGCAAATCTGCTGGTATAGTTTTGGTTAAATCTGTTGGTGAGAGATAAAGTCTAAATTCGGACAGGTCCGCAGTGGTTGTCCGTCCAAAGACACTTGCAACTTCTGCTAAGGCAATCTCAGAGCACGTAACCCAATAATTTTGATACAGATTTATAAAGCAGATGCAAGGAGAATAGTTTTCTTCATTGGGGCAGGAACTCCAGGGACTTGGTGTTGTACTTGGTGTTTGGGACTTGACCGCCATCACCAAAAACATCTACAAAATTGACAGTTTAAAATGCCTGACCATTTCAAGTATATAGATGTCGAAGATTAAAACAATATGCGGAATCTATTTTAAAATCCAGATATTAACAGAAAGCAGAAAAAAAACTCCCCGTAGGGAAATAGAAAAGTAACTGATAAATCTTCATGCTTATTTCTTTTTCTAAATTAATTTAATGAGAAACAAGCTATATGCTGTACCTATATACACCTTATAGTTTTAAACTACCTCCGCACCAGCCTTTGAAAAGGTTTATATGATCATACGATTGCACAATTATAACTTAAAACAGACCAATGAAATTTCTCGTTTCTTGGCAAGTTGGGATATTTTGCAATGTAATCCCTTCATACCTCATAAAAAGAAAAATTTATTAATGATGTTGTTTTCTCTTTATTTTTAAATTAACATATATGTATATATTATCGGTTATCAAGTGTACTTATCGGCTTATATACAGGATGCTGTTTTATCTAATCTTTTTATTGCTACACCTATTCAAAGCATTTATAAATATAACTTATTTTAGAAATAAAAAAATAATAATACGAAACTATTAGGGTCTCTGCCTACGTTTCCAATTTTTGTCTTTATGTTTATCGTTTATTTATATTTGCTAACTGAAAGTTTTCATTATTCAAAATCTCGGATCGATTTACTATTACTGATTCGCACCTCAATCGTGCGGATTACGGTTTACCAATTGACCTTCATCTCATAAAAATATGATCCTGATATGAGCTCACGCGTCTGATGCAGGATATAATATATAATTAAGGACGATAGGTTAGAAACGGGGATCATTTTTTTGTTTTGGCCTAATATATATGATAAAAAATCTTAATGCGCGCATTATCAATTTTATATGAGACCTAAAATGAGATTAAGTATTAAAAAAAAGACATTGATATGCGACTACGAATTTGTTTTTTAGGCAAATATCATTATGCCGTTTTTTTGTTTTTGTTTCGATCGGGGTTTATTCAAATCAATGGGTTTTTAGGTTTGCCAATAGTTTGGTATATTATGGACTATCCCTAAACACAGGAGCTCTGGTGGGAGACCCACATTTGATGCACTTTATATCGGGGATCATCGAAATCCCAGCCTATTTCATCTCTCTCGGATTGATTGATCGGATGGGTCGTCGACCGGTCATCAGTTTGGTCATCAGCTTGGGTCTTTCAGCTTGGGTGGTTTCATTCATCCGGCTTTATCACAGCGGTGACAGATTCATCCTCATCATTGACAGTGGCAAATTCATCCTATCTCAACTGATAGTTTTCGGAGCTACACAAAAAAAATAATAGACTCCATTGTTATTGATTCAAACCCGTTTATTTGTTATGTATTGAATTATTATCGCTATATGTGTTGAATAAAAATCCTAATTGGACTTAGATTAAAGTATTTTAAACATTTCTGAACAGTAAATATTAAAGTTTGACTGAACATTTAAAAAGATGACCAAAATCTTAATATATTCAGTTTAAATTTGATTTAATTATACCAATCTTTTAGCGCCAATTTCTTTTGAAATAATTTATTTCAGTATTTTTCAAAGCATTATTTTAACCCTAAAATCATTTTCAAAAATGATGAAAAACAGTAGTAGTAGTCGTCGTATGGTATAACCCATAGTAATAGCTTGCATTAAATATTTTTTAAACAGGAGAAACCTTAAATTACACAAATATAAACATCAGCTGAAAATAAATACACAAATAACAGCTGATTTCAATTTAAAATTTAAAATAATCAGTAATTTCCAATACATTGGTATTTAAAGGCTACAAGAAATTTAACTTGTGGCCCTGTGAGTGCTTATAAAACATATTTATTTCTGGATTCACATACTGACACTGACATAATAACGGCTGATAAGAGTTTTTAAACCCAACTTGATGGACTCTAATTTCTATCCACTCTAAAATTATTCCTTCTGCGTTGATTATTCAAATAAGACGTTCTCATTATAGCATGAGTATGCATACGGGCTACTTCCCTGCTAGGTGCTGCTTGGCTCACCGAGGCTTCCCCTTTAGCCGAAATAATAATGCTTTTGTTTGAGTTTTCAAGAGATTTGATTGCAGCTTTATACCAGGTCGAGGTTCTGTCCATTACCACTGTATGAAGATAAATAATATCGCGATTAAATACTGTAATTGAGTTACATAATCGAGGGAAAGAAAATATATTATTATACCTATTTTTCGGCCATCAATTTCCTGCTGTTGAGTCTGCATTTTGACGGCCAGCTCTTTCAATTTTCTGTACGATATATGACTAGAATAATCCAGTTTCTGCTGACTAACTAACCCCTATTAGTATAATAGATGTATATTCATAGCAAATAAATACGGTTAAAATCTCACTCATACCCTCAACGACTCATAAATAGCTTTCTTGTAATCCCCTCCATTAAGCTGACTATTGATAAATCTACTGAAATTCTGGTCCAGGAAATCGCTGATTTTGTTAGCCGGCAACTGAAAATATATTACATAATATTTGTAATAAGCGTAAAACATTTTTTTTTATATTAAAATTAAATCACTATATGTTTAAATAGATTTATTTTTTTTTACCCAGGAAGCAGTTTTGTTTGGTCCAAGCCATAGAATGCAGTGAGCATCTTTCTTCTTTGAAATCGACCATCCAACTTCTTCATTAGTCACAACTAGACCTATTAATGGAGCAATGAAATGCATTAATATATTAATTAACAATAACTGAATGATTATAGATTTTTAAATTTTATATACCAGGCCACCATGGCCAATCCTTGAATTTAGCCCACACAAGTGTCCCAGCAGAAATGGGAGGATCGTATTGAGCCAAAGTTTTCATCGGCTCAATGATGTCATCTCTCTTGGGGCTACTTGATTGCTGTCGCATCTTACTTTCCGTTTTCGCACTCGTGATTGAAGAAATGACGATGAACTCAAGTTAAAAATCTTGCCAATAATCAGTATCATACAGGGTTTATAAAGTTATAATTATTAATATTTCACTGAAGGATTGTTTACACACAGCAGCGACCGTTCGATGAGTCAAGCTGTAGGCAACTGAGTAGGGAAACCACGTGCTACGCGCTCTATATTCGAATTCGACTGCTGGCACTGTGTGCATTCCTTTTGACTGGATGAACGCCTCGAAATCCAGATTGAACCGGTTCTGCTGCGTTATATACACATATATCATATTAAATATACATAATAAATCATATCTATACTTCGAATTATTGAAAAATCAAATTTACTGGAGACACAAAAGTGGAAAAGCACATTATTATGTTTATTTATGGGGAATTAACATACGATTATTGTGGTGGAACTTGAAAACAAAATCTATAGTAAAAATAAAACCAAAAGTGATCAATATAAGTTACATATAATAGGTGTGAATAAAAACATGAAAAGAAGTTATTTTCTAAAAATCTTATAGCGCGTGCGGGGTATCTAGTATAATGCTCACACACCACCGGGCTTTGTTTTGGATAGATTCTAGAGATACCCAATGAGATATACTGAGGTCAACTCGTCTTATACGCATGTAATAAGACATTTGGGTAAACACCATTTGGCCGAAATTCAAGTCCTATACCGTCAACTGAGAGATATCTAAAAGATAACCGATGGGACGCAGCACAAAGTTAATATATGCAATGCGTTATCCCAAGCATTATATTTAATTTTCTTATTTTTAAACACATATAATGGTCGCTTTGATTAATATTATTTACAGCAGCGCACGTGGGCGGCGCATGCTGTCAGCCTTAGAAACGGTAATTATATTAAAGATATATATAATAATAAATTAATATTGTATATCTTACGAGTCAAAACTTACGGGTCGGAGTCTCGACATAGCTAGCTCCTTCATTCACTCTCTTGAACTAGGAGGAGCTCCCAAATTTTTATAGGCAGCATAGAAGTGTAATAGGAGAAAGGGAGTGCGAGAAAGGCCCCTTTTACTTCCTGTTCACTCGGCTTATTGACTGCATAAAAGCCGCAGTGTCGAATCTCTCTATTATTCTTCAGACTGAAATGCAGAGCTTTATAGAGTTAATTTCTCTCAGTCTCAGTTATCACCCAACCCTAAAATAAACTTGGCAATAATAATGTAATATTAATATCGTTTGTTACTTTTCAAGAGCAGCGCTAAATAGGTTCATATTCCACCGTAAGTTCTATCTCAAGAAAACAATACCTTTCTCTTATGTCAATTCGTATTTGAAAGAAAAAGAAAGAATTCATGAATTCATTTGAAGAATTTTTAAATACATACAATTGCTTCATTATTTGCACGGATGTTAACTATAGAATGACAGAATTCAGGTGAATTTGGAAATAGACTACTGAATCGTCCAATGGTTAAAGTTATAGTATAAAACTGAATTAAAATATTGGTGAATTTGGTAAGTATATAGGCCTATAGTGTATAAAGTATAAGTATGTGTTTATTATAACCAAATAACAGATGTTTGGGACTGTTGAATGACACTAAATTGAGTTCGCTGTATATTTAGAACAATACCTATGATAATTAAATTACTTTTTCTAGTTTAAAAGAGCTTTTCACCACCTCTTCTCCCATTACTTCTAATACAAAGAGCATGGCCGCATCACTGTTCGTATAGTCTAATACTATGAGATTCTTTGCCTTTAATAATAACCGTAAAATGCGTTATGTTACTGTTGATATTTTTTTTAGGAAAGCATTAAATTCATAATAAGACTCGCCGTTTTATATTTGTGGATCAAATACATAAATAATTTACGAAATTCGATTCTCGTCGAAGCCACTTGTTATGGATACTTTTTCGAGTAGAATAATGATTGAAACAGAAGCAGGGTGAATGAGATGAGGAATAATAAAGGTTGGGCTACGACAAAGAAGGTGCGATAGAGGGATATACCAAACGTCATTAGGTGGTAATAGTTGTCAAAATATCCGTGGACGTTCACGAAGTACACGACGAGGGAAAAGGACGTGTTCTTTGTACCACTGAAATATAGAACTACTACAACATATAAAACATGGAACCATAGGGTAGAGGTCACAGCCAAAATGATACATTAATTGTTCATTTCCCAGTAAAGCTGATGTTTGAACTCAGAAAACTCACCAAATAGATGGTGGCTATGTCGTATTGTATTGGAAATTTTTCGAAACAAAGAAAACCTCCCTCAAATTTAACTGTTCAAATTTCAACTACTTCATGAAAAAAGGGCATTCCATTTTTGATCAATTTTTAAATCCTTCTAGTTTCAATCGATCATTACAAAACTGCATTCATTCATAACAATTAAAATACTTAACTGGTATTTATACATTTTATAGGCTTTAATTTTATCTACTCAACTTATTTCTGGGTTATAGGAATAATTGGCTCAACTTATTTCTGGGACGGTAGGAATAATTCGAAAGTAAATGATAATGTCAGAGCATAATTTGCAGGATGAAGATATAAAGACCTATTTGAATCGTACCCATAAAAACGATAGTTATACCACGAAACAATGAGGTATATGATTGATACATAACTGGCGGCGGGCGAAGCCGAATCGCGGGCTAGCTAGTATACAATAATTGTCATATCCAGTTAGGGAGTTTCGGCGATCCGGTTAGTTTCAACGATGGAATAAACCGAGTTTGTCTCCCATTAAAACCCGATTCATATAAAAATGTATAATAAGGGGGCCCAAATGAATCAAATCGAGAAGCGATCGAATTATTTATTCATCATTCATTAGGAACAAAAAACCTTAATAAACTAAAAACATTGTTTGCAAGTTAGGATTCCTTGTTTTCACGTTTATATATAAATGTCTATATTCGTGTAGTAGAGTAGATTTGGAAGCTGATCCATGAAAAATAGGGTGCATAGAAATGAAGATATGACCTTTTTGAGATTTTCATAGCGGTCCAGTTAGGTTCTAGAATGAAAACCCGAGTATATTTCCCGTTAAACCCGATTCTTAAAAAATAAAAAAGGGTGCATAGAAATGAAGATATGACCCAAATGAATCAAATCGAGAAGCGATGGAATTATCTACTTAGCGTTCATTATAGGAACAATAAACTTGATCTCAGTAAACTAAAAAATTGTTTGCAAGTTAAGATTCCTTGTTCATTTTTATATATGAATGTCAAAATGCGTGTTGGAAAGGAGACGGGAAAACTGCTGATCTCTCTCCCATCAAAAACCGATTCATAAAAATAAATAAATAGGGTGCATAGAAATGAAGATATGACCCAAATGAATTAAATCGAGAAGCGATGGAATTATTTATTCAGCGTTCATTGGGAACAATAAACTTAATCTCAGTAAACTAAAAAAAAAATTGCTAGTTAAAATATATTCCTTGTTTCATTTTTACATATCAATGTCTAAATTCATATATAAAAGAGTTGATGTGGAAGTGGATGAATGTGAAGCTGATCCATGAAAAAAAAAATAGGGTGCATAGAAATGAAGATATGACCTTTGGTTGGTTCCTACAATGGAAACCCGAGTCTGTCTCCCATCAAAACTGATTCATACAAAATACAACAAGATTCGCACGGCGTACAGACCCTCGTGAAAATAATGAAATATGAGTCTTTTAATTTCTTTTTTAATATGGCCCCATTATTAACCTTGGTCTCATGGACCTGAGCTTTAGAACTCGAAATTCCTGGTATCGTGGTACGTCGAATCCTTCTTCTATACTATTCTAATAAATCTTCTAGCTCATATTTGCTATACACAACACAATCAATATAATTTTTTTTCATGAATATTTAAGAGTTACTGGTTTCCAAAAATCGAATTCAGCAAGTTAATAACGAAATTAAATCTTTGGACTATCTTTTTGGTCCTTTTTAGTTTTTACATTATCACTAGTGCAGGTCCCATACATTCTTAGAGCTGTAGAGCATGATTATTTCCCATGATTGAGTCCCAATGGTAATGTCACATTCAGGAATATCCAGCTCCTAAAACCCTGGAAAAGGTAGACGGTTAAGTCTTGTACTTACAAATACTTGTACTTGCAAATACTTGCACTTACAAATACTTTCACTTACGAGCATAACCCAATTGGCAAGTCCTAAGCGAGCCCTGGCGAAAGATTATGGAAATCCTTTCTGATCCTTGTAAGTATTGAACTATTAACTAGCCCACACCCGTCCGAATCAAAGAGCATTGACCATACCAGGCCTTTGTGTTCCTAAGGGCATCAACAAGTCTAGGCATGTCCGGTCCCAAGGGTATTGACAAGTTCATGCCTTTCCAGCCTTTAGGGCATTGACAAGTCCAGGCCTGTCCGGCCCCAAGTCCTAAGGGCATTGACGAGTCCAGGCATGTCCAGCTATAGGGACATTGACAAGTCCAGGCCTGTCTATTCCCGGGGGCATAGGCCTGTCTAGACCTGTCCTTTCCCATGGGCATTAGCAAGCTCAGACCTACACACACAGCTAAGGACAATTTTTTGTTTCCTGTTAGCTCCTTATAGGTAATATAACACCTGTGCTATAGCGATTTAAATTATTTACACTGGAGGCTGTCTATTCTACTTGCCATTATTTTCCCGATAGCTAAACAATAGGTAATGTCTGATTCCCACTACATGTCACCCCCTCCCCTAAGCCCAAAACGTGTTCGATTTCAAATTATTATTTATTTATTCTTAGAATATTTTAGTAGAGGTTAAACTCAGGGGACCACTTTGATCGAAATCCTTTCCATAATGACCTCATTGTTACTTCGAAATTATTTTAAAATTCAAATAGTAGAAAATAACACACCATCAAATTCTCCTCTTCACGCTGGTTCTGGTGGTATTAATAATTCTATTTTAATTCAATCCTAAAACTCCGTTGTCAAGGCGTCAAGCATTTAGTTCCGTTGTCAAGGAAATTCAGGTATATTTCGAAGAAAATCGTCCTTTATAGACAGGATTTTCACTAAAATAATTCCTACTCCTTCGTGAAACGTTATTTAATTCCCACTTTTTTACGTGCCCTCAAGTTCCATCTGGTGGTTTTGAAAAAAAATCTTAAAAAAATACCGTGCATAATTGAGACCCCTAAACAGGGAGTACAAGGTTTTTTTCATTCCCTTTAGGGACAGCTGCAAAACCTTATGGAGGTTCCTAGAACAACGTCGTCTGCTCGAACAATAAAGGCCAGAGAGACCCTCTTCAAGGGATTTGTTTTTAGAAAAACAAACCTCCTCTACACTCGGGGATAAAGGTGCATAGAAATGAAGATATCACCCAAATGAATCAAATTGAGAAGCGATGGAATTATTTATTTAGCATTATTCATTAGGAGCAATAAACTTAATCTCAGTAAACTAAAAAATGGTTTGCATCTCAATGTTTTTCTTTGTACATTTATGTTGTTTTCTGTTTACATTTGTTTTTACTTCTAAAAGAAAATCTCTTACTTTTTAATTTTGCCAATTTGGTATATTTCTCAGGCGGTCTATATTGCCAACTTCGTTCCAGGTCTTAAATAATAAGGTTTGCGCATGAAAAGGAATTGGATAGAATAACTGAGTAAAAACATTTGGAAGTAAAGTTTTGCTCTTTAAAAAATATACATGCAAGTTAATCACCGTGGTTTATCGTTAGCGTTTAAAGCATTAGCGTTAATAAGCTCTCCCATTTATTCCTCAAATACTAAAACTACATTTGCAAGTAACAAATACATGGCAACTAAAAAATTTGGACCAATCAAGAAATTCTTGCCGCAAACCAACAAATTTTTGTTTTATACATATGGATGTAAACATATTACAAATTTAAATCAAATTTCCACTTTTGTAAATTGGATTCTTTTCGAAGCCACTCTTGACACTTTTTCGCGTAGAACAATGAGTGAATTAGAAGCAAACTGAATGAGACGAGGAACAATAAAGGCTGGGCTACGACGAAGAAGGCGTGATACGAGGACCAGCCGTCATTGGCAGCAATTGAGTCGTAATAATTCCCGAAAACCCCGCGGGCGATTTGCCGATTTGCCGCAGGTTGATTTGAAAGAACTATATTACATAATAAACGTATACTTGCAACATAGCTTTCGTGATGGTCGACGTTGATTAAATTGATATCTTTCCATTTTCAAGATGATTAATTGGAGGATGAGTTGTGGGGCTGCTACCATAAAACCCTCCAAGATGCGCAAAAAACCGATCTCACATTCCTTGCGCATTATATCCAATACTACGTCAGGTAGATTCAGAGCGCCCTTGTAAATGAATGTTAAATAGAAAGAAGCATAAATATTTAATATACTTCTTATTTCAGAATAAGCATCTTTGAAGAGATGTTTATTCATCAGCTGAGTATTCTGTTGCTGCTGATCTCTAATGAGTTCGTTCTGCGCCTGCTCCTCATTTTCATTAGATTGACCACTATTAATACTGTTACTAGCCTTTTTCTCCTCCTCGTAAATCTCTACTAATAGCTTCCCAATTTCTATTAGACAATTAGCCAGATTTCCCATCATTGCTCTCTCTGGCTCTTTGAAGAAGGCAATTACTTCTAGTTGTATTCTTGCTATTTGTTTCAGTTCTCTCATTTTAACGAAAAGAGGTTCCAACTGAGGGTTAATTTGATAAAGAGATATCGGCCGAAGACCAGGTTGAGCCGCATCTGAAATAATAGAAGGAAGTGAATTTAGGATGTTATTGTAATATATTAGAGGATATTAAAAGAGTTAATGCCAAACCCAGGATTAAAATTGTGTAACTTATAAAGTGTAAATAACCGTTGATAGTTTATAGATATATTATTTACAAACTCGCCAGTATTACTTTTCTCGCCCGAGCCAAGTAAGGGAGCTTTAGTAGGATTCAATTTAAACCACCAACTGTAGATGTAATTGGTAGTATTTAAAGATGCATTGAAATGTGGTCCAGCACTGTAAACGTGTCACCACCAATTGTAGACGTAATTATTGGTATTTAAAGTGGCTTTCAGAATTGTTGGACTCATCCCAATTCGCTGGCGATCGGCATCTCCAGCTGCCGGATCGTTGTCAGTTTGAAAAAGAGAAATTTACTTCCGTTCCCATTACAGAGTCAGAAGAGCAAGTTTACGTGAGGCAAATCGGAATTTGTTGTTGGAATTTCGATAGCGTCAGTAGTGGAGCTCCCCCTAAATCAGCATTACTTGACTGTGTATACATCAGGACTGCAACTAGATATCTTTAAAGAATATAAAAATGCATTCTTAAAACATGTTAAGCGTAAAAGAGAGGGTTGCTTTACCATTAGTTTAGCCACATTGGTGTACCCTGTGAAATCAAATTTCAAATCAGAGTTGCTAGCATAAGTGGCAGGTTGAATACTACTAACAATAGCCCCAAAAATTAGGCAGATGAAGTTTCGTAAAGTCAAGGCTCCAAAATCGAACTGATTTAGTAAGCCTCTTGATGTTTCTGAATATAAAATGATAATGATTGCTATTGATTTTGCTTACGTGTTCGAATATAATTATCTTTTTATTGATTCACACGATTTAAGTTGCACTCCTCGATTGTATAACTATGAAACATGTGTCGTTCTACGCATCAATGACGTTGGAGCAGCGGCTAGCAGGGCTTTTTTTTAGTAGAACAAGGAGTGATTCATAATACTGTAAGTAAATTGAACGAGATGAAGAATAACCTTGGATTTTGCATCAGAATCAATGACTTACCACTGCAATATCTCATTGATTTTTTTTTTACTGTATCGGCTGTATAGCATACTTCGCATGAAAACCGAAATGCCCTTATGCTCTGGCGCTGAGGCAATAAAGGGTTTGCATAACCACAAAAGGTGCCTGGGTTTCCCAATAGATATATTACAGCAAATAAATATTGCATCGCTTAGAAGGAATCACGAAGACATGCATGAAACAAGGAGGATGTAGCTCAGTGGTAGAGCATTCGACTTCAGATCGAGAGATCCGTGTATTTCCATACAGAAGCCATAAGACATTGGATTCATAGCTTCTTTTTATTGTTATTATTTTTAAATTACAAGGGGTTATTGCTGGTTACTTGTTTTATTTACTCTTTTGTGTTTGAACATAGCGCCAGGGTTTTCAGTTTTTTTTTTTTTAATTTACAACATTTTTTATACATTGGCAATTTATAATTACATTTCTATATGTAAAACTTGCTGTCCAAATAAAAATACCCCTCAAAAATGCATCACATACGTACTTGTGATATTATAGCTTTATTGGTCGACACTGAATAAATTGAATATTTTCATTATTAAAAATGGTTAGTTGACTAAGGCTTTATTTTAGTTTGATTGAAGGTATATTTTAAGTTAACTTATCTAGTTTCTGATTTATTGAAAAGAAGCTACTAAATCCCTCTTTAAGTATTGCACTTCAAAAGTATAGACTAACATTCAATTAGCGGAGGTTTATTTCTCAAGTTGTTGTTGCAAACTATATAATTATATGTTTTACGTCTTGTTCAGTTTTTCACTCTGAAGACGAAGATATACCTTTTAGCAATTTTAAATTTTCATTAGTTTCCCCTATCATAATGAAAATTAATTGCAATGAATTTAAAAAATAATAACAATTTTAAAAATTTACTATTTTATTAACTTAACCACTCTCCGTAAGCAAGGGAAGAAAAATAGAATATTTTAATAAAAGATATGCAGCACTTGCACAATAAAAAATTACCACGTATTGACGTATAAGTAACTTGGTTTCATACTTTTTTTTTATTACATTTTTATATTTTAAAAACTTTATAATGCATTCAAATAATTTTCAAAATGATGAACCCAGCCGACTTTTGTTCAAACCTCCGGGATAATAATGATAACGAATGATAATTAATCTTATTATCACACAACTCTCCGGTCACGAACAGTGTATTCTTCGGTCACAACATATTACTATAATAATATCCTAGCGGGATGGGCTTCCTATCGAACAGTCTAATTACTTTACAATGATGTTATACGCTTTAAAGTTTTTTTTTTTTTTTATAGTGATTTAATAAAAAAGATAGAGAACTTATGTGGAAAACAATAGTTACGCGTTGACATTTACCAGAAATATATTTTGACGATTTCACCAACAGAGTATCGACGCTTCGTTACTCGGAAGAATTTGTCAGGAGAGCTCCGTGACCATAATTAGTGAAATCATTAAAGTACATCTTGGAAAATGGGCCTTGTAGGCCTTTGAACTAGCTAGATCTGAGCTGGATACTGGGATTGGAACGAAGAGACTTACAATTAAAACTCCTTTCACACACACTGGATGGGAATGCACACACTGGGTAGCCCTATTACCTCCCTGGGGCCTTCATCCACTTACGTCCAAATTTCTGTGGAGCAGTGTGCGTGTCGAATATGCAAGGCCTTTTCGTTCATTCCCAGGATAAAGCTCAAATTCACTGGCACATCAACATTCCACATTAATTCACCCACCCGAAAACTAACATATATAGGCTTTAAAAAGGCAAAGTGCAATTGAAAATATATTATTTAATATAGCAAAGCGCGCTTTGAAGCTCACCGGGTTGATATGAGTAATTCAGTTCCACTGAATCATCTTATATTAATCATATTTAACATATATTCTGTATATTTTATTCAATAAGAATTCTTTGATTGCTTTGGATACTGAATTGTAGAAAATGAGACCACTTCTACTGGTGTCGAGTGCCTCGCACCAAGCGTATGTTTCGCCATCCCAGGACACGACCGTCTAGCCATCGAAGCAGCTGACCAGCTTCATCGGCAATACTTTGGAATTAAAAGTCTATTGCGCCAGCAGTTAAAAATAAGCTATGATATAGTACTGGGCACGATAAATATTGCCGAAAACCCTATTAATTTGGATACCATAGGTACGGATAATCTTGAGGATTTCCGTCAAAAATTTAATGAAATTGCATACAACTTATTTCCGCTGGCGCGTTGTTATGTTGAATTTGATTTTATACTTAACTTATTTCTGGGTCAGGAATGATTCGCTCAACTTATTTATGGGACAGTAGTATGAATAATTCGAAAGTGAATGATAACGCCAGAGACTCAGAGCATAAATCGCTTATTTACTTGTTTTGTTCCCTGTAAGATTGCAGAACAATTCGAGTTCATGATATTGTGCACTCCTAGCTGATCCTGTGCATATATAAAGGTTTGTCGCTGTTTGTATTGTAAAGCTACATGAGATTAGTTGACCTTTAATTGTAAAAATGCATTGCATTGCTGTTGAGTATTGACAATTTTAGAAAAAAAAGTTCGATATACAATTAAGACTCGTCGTAATGTAAAAGAGGATATACTACATATTTAAATAAAAATGTCTACTGCTGTAAATTTGATTATTTTCGGTTACACTGTGGATACTTTTTCGAGTATAAGGTTGTTATTAAATCAAGTACAGTATCGTCATCCCGCAAAATATTGGTATAGTTGATGAACATGTCCTTAAGTGGGGAAGTTAACTCCAATCGAGATGTAATATTAAAGAGCAAAGCTAACGAGGGCTTCATTTCAAAATCAGATTCGAATAAAGTAAATCTGACAAAATTGAAATATCTTATATAACAATTACATTACCTTCCGGGCCCCCGAAGATATTCCATTTGGTGCCCCCAAGATAGGCGGTATAGTGAAGTGAGTTCATTTACTGTAGTCTAACATCTATATATCCTATATACTCTTAGCATCTCTGTACGTCATAGCATCTATTACAGTTTTACACAAAAATGCCACTCATCTAAATGTGATTCTTTTTTAAGCCACCGTTGATACTTTTCCGAATAGAACTGTGAATGAATTCGAAGTAAAATTAAAGAGATTAAGAAAAATAGGGGCTGGGCTACGGCGAAAAATAAGGTTTGATGGTAGATCGGGTTTGATGATGGGTTGTAATGGTTCCCGAAAAAACCGCAGGCGTTCAGGACGTACAGAACGAGAAAGAGAGTGTTTTCAGCAAAACATACCTATAATTATTCGAATGAAGACGAATCCAGAATTCAAGTAATAAAATCAAATGAAAGTATTTTTATAATTAGGTATTATTACCGCATAATATTTGTAGTTGATGAACATGTCCTTCAGTGGGAAAGTCAGCTCCAATTCTCCCGACGAACTTGTTTTGGAAAGATTAAATCCAACAAAATTTAAAATGTTAACGAACCCTAACCAGGCGTAGGTTATCGCCATTTTCCCGAACAGCTCTTTCCATAGATTTTGATATGAATCCCGTTGTTTTATAAACTGCCAAAGGGACAATCCGCCGCAGTGACAGACGATAAATACGGGCAAGACGTAGACAGAATAAACGAACTGGCTCAGTACGATCATCCGGGAAACTGATCCTCACCCAAAGCAAAGGAATAATATATACCTAAATACTGATTGAAGATGTATAATATATACCTATTCCGAAGAAGTGACCCAAATAGAGAGCTGCATCTCCGCACACAAATCCGACATCAAAATATCCGTAGCACGTTTTTATTCCTTCTTTCATTTCCTTGTACCGATTTAAAGAATTGCTTTTGTAAAACACACACAATCGCATCGTTCGGTAGAGACTGACGGGTATCCAAGCCAAGCCCATAAGGGAAGTCAGCACCGAGAAGTATCTGATTACGTCCGCTTTTGAGTACCAATGTCAAATAAGGTCATTAAGAGAGGGGTGGTTCGATGAACTATTATACGTAATACGTACTTGTGACATCACAGGATGAATTAAATCCTTCCATTTTCAAGATAGTCAACTGAAGGATGAGTTGTGGGGCCGCCTCCATGAAACCCTCCAAGAAACTCAAAAAGCTCATCTCGCATTCCTTTTCCATTATTTTCGTTGCCACACTGAAATGACGAATAAAGAGGTCTTTGTTCTCCGTCATAATTTCCTCACTGTTGATACTATGTTGGTTAGCCTCCGGGGCTCTTTTGGCACTTTTTTTGATTGATTGAACACGAGCAATGAAACTCAGGCATATGTAACTATACCGTATCAGCTCAATATACCTGTCATATAGAGAATAATAATGTGGTTATTAATATTATAGTAATAATTATAATATATTTGGATTTAAAAAGAGCCCTTTACAATTACTGAAAACCGATCAAAAGCGCTCACAGTAGATAAAGCACACGAAGTATCAAAGTAGGTCTATAAGTGCGCTTGAAACTGAAGGGGGGGGGGGGATCGAAGAGGAGGGTCTTAAGAGCATAAGAGAAAGAGGCAACATTGCGGACAACTTGCGGAGATCCAGCGGTAGAGAGTTCCATACAGTGGTGCAGGAAAGGGAAAGAAACTTTCTCGAACCATAACGATCCAGTCTTGCACGAGGTACAGTGAGCAGGAGGGAGTCAGCGGAATGGAGGGAACGACATAATATTATGTAAAATGGATTATACGATACATATATGGCTAGTTATAACGATAACTTCATTCTATTGTATTTTACTGAATCCTATACCTGAAGAGCACGGAGATTACGACGTTGACTGCAGAGTGGATTCGGCCTGGCAATCCATGTTTATCTACAATGTTTTGATTTTCTCGTGAATCGTAGGCAGGATTATAATTTGGAACAGCACTTTCCAGGAAGATATCCCATTTGGTGCTCGTTTTGGTGGACCACAGGTAGGCGATATAAGAAATGATTATACTTGGGATCAGTACGCAGCTAGCGGTTAGTCCAAAATTCAATATTTTGCCGGTGCTTAAATAAGTTATCGCCAGCGCCACATCCGAGCCCACGTCAAACGTATAAAATCCAAGAGATATGCATTGGAAAATGAAGAACCACTTATTGTAAAAGCTGGGCGAGGCTAATTGTAATATATACTGACTGGAATCGAGACTTTCCATCATCTTTCTTCCATATGATTGCAAGTCGGCTCCCATATTGCGCAAATCTCGTAACATGTTCCCGAAGGTCGGTTCATTTTCGAGGTCACGATGTTCTGATGCTGCTCGAGAGTCTATCCAATGAGGAAAACAACATTTTGTAGGGTCTTGATAGTCACCTAAGCGATATGTTATCATTTCATGCCACACATCAGGCATCGCCCCATCGTAAATTAATGCTGATTGAATATAAATTTTGATTGTATTTATTATTTCAGAATAGACATCATTGAAGAGATTTTTCAGCTGAATATCTTGCTGTTGCTGTCCAGTATCAGAATTTTCGTTCTGTATTTGATGGTTCTCATCGTTGCCATCGGAATGACTACTTTCACTGAAACTCTCTGTATCACAAATTTCTACTAATAGCTTCCCAAATGCAATAAGATCACCCGCCAGTTTGTGTACTTCTTCTCTCGCTGGCTCTTCGTAATAGCCGATATAATATAGTTGTGTTTCTGCTTTTTTATTCAGTCCTCTCAGTTGATCGAGAACAATTTGCAACCGGCCAAGTTTAGAGGCAGGTTCAGCCATCGTCGCCTCTGAAATAACCAAAAGTAAATTAGCGACAAATATGCGGTTTCTAGTATATATTTTTAAAAGGGTATTTGTGACGACTCTTATAAATAACGCAAGGAGGAGAAAATAAATAAAATTAACAATGAATATAAATAATGTGGAGTTTTAATTTATAGAAAATGCCTAAAATTATGGGACGAAAAAAAAATTAGGTAGCGGAAAGCGGGACTGTTTGGGCCACAATTAGTAAACAATTTTTAAAGATGAAATTTCTTTTTTAAACTAAACGGGTCAGCTGAATAGGAAATTCATACTTATTTCTTAAGTTAGTTTTAATGGTAAATAATTATACCAATAGAATCAGAACATACTTTTCTTTCTTACACGATTATTATTTTCTGATTTTAAAAAGAATTAAGCTTAAAAATCGAACAAAACGAAAGTAGTTAGTTTGTTTTCCTAGTAGACTCTCCCCAAAAACAGCTATTTTTCACGCAGAAAGGAACTGATCCAATCAACACCACAAAAATTGACTTAACATTTGTTTTTAATGTGAAAAAATCTGACAACATAAAAAAGGAAACTGTTTGAAAGAAAATTAAAGGGGCTTTTTGATGGTGTCAACTTAAAAATTTTACAAACACTTTCAATTTTCTAAATTCAAAGTTAAATTCCAAAAAAAAGGAAAAAAAAATATTTCTGGCAATTCACATTTCTTTGATTAACTTCAGCATAAATTATAATTTTAAACCAAACTTGCTACACCAATAGGCCGTATGATTAAGGACATTGCTGGGCAAAAAAAAAAAAGAATTATTGTGTGGACTGAGGAACGCACTCAAAAGTCCAATGACCCATACAGCCCCTGACCCAAACAACCCTGCTCTCCTTTACTCGTGTAAAACGTCATAGTGTACGAACAAATGGGCTGCCATTTAGCACTCTAATATATAACTAATGCAAAATGCAGAATATAATCATAACAACTTGTTAAAAAAAAAAAAATTTTAATTTTAACTCACCAAATAATTGTTGGCCAGCACCCATCAATACAGGATTGGAGGATACTTTGATTGTATCATCATCACACTCAACATTTTCAATGGCATTCGAGTCACTATTGCTCAACTTATTACTTTGCCCCTCTTGACCCTCCATACTATACAGCACTGATGGCTTTGCGTATTTTTAATTATACTATTTTAGTAGACACTGGTTTGTACAGACCGTTCGATGAGCCAAGCTGCAGGGAATTGATGCGTTGCATAAAATAACGTGCTGCTCATGTGCCCGCATGCAGGCCACCTTATACAAGGTTGCCTCTATGTTATGATCTTTATTCAACACCTCCTTTTTCAACTCGTATTCAAGCATGAAAAAAAATGTAAATAAAATAACAATTTAAAAAAAAACTTTTTATTTTATTACACTAGTCTGGCATGGTTGTCAATAAGCGGTAGAAAGACTGAAGAATAACATAGTCCACCAAGTTCGGTGTTTTACCATATTCAAAAATGATTAAGTACCGTTTATTGCTGATATATGCTTTTAAATAAAAATTTCATCTGAGGAATAATATAAAGAATGAAGACCGTGTCTCTATTAAACACTTCATGGAGTGGTATAAATTGCGAACCCGAATAAGAGCGAAGCTAATAAGTCGCGCGTGGGCATGAATAAAAAATTATGCCAAGATAATTTTTTTTTCACTTTCCTGGTTTTTGTCTGCGCGCAAGTGTTTATGTTATTCACACGAAATGCATTTTATTCACGTACACGCACGACTTCTCACCTTCGCCCTGCGAGGCCGCGTTAGATTTGGGACTTTTTTTTGTTTTTTTCGAGTAGAACAATGAGTAAATCATAATAGGTAAATTGAAAAGAGATGCAGAATCATTGGGTTTATTTTACCGTATGGGCTGTATAGCCTACTTCGGCGTGAAAACCAAAATGCCCCAGTGTTCTGACGTTTTGGCAATGAAAGGTTTGCATAACCACAAAAGGTGCCTTGGTATTCAAATAGATATATTATAGCAAATGAATATTGTATCATGTAGAAGGAATCAAAAAGATATGAAAGAATATAAAAATGAACAAAGGTGATATAGCTCAGTGGTAGAGCATTCGATCGATGATTGTTTTTAATTAACTTATGTAGTTTCTGATTTATTGAAAGGAAGCTATTAAACCCCTCTTTAAATATTGCACTTAAAATGTATAAACTAACCTTCAATAAGCATTTAGAGGTGGTTAAAATATCATTATTTTTCAAGTTGTTGTTGCAAACTATAAATGTATTATTGAAAATCATAACTTTCGTATGGGCCTGCAAATTGTCTACAAAATAATTCTTCAAGCCTAAATAAACTTGTTGACGTTGGCGTCGATTTCCAGCCAACATAAATTATTTTGGCACAGAATATGATTCGCAATCTTGTTCAGTTTTTAGCGCTGAAAACGATGATATACCTTTTAGCACTTTTTAATTTTTATAAACTTTCCCTATGCAATTAATAATGCAAATTAATTGCAATGAAAAAAAAAATACTATTTGAGTAACTTAACCACTATCGTAAGCAAACGAAAAGATAGAATATTTGAATAAAACATGTGCAGCATTGTACAATAAAAAATTACCATGAATAAGTAACTTGGTTTCATGCTTTTTTAATTACATTTCTATATTTTTAAAACGTTATAATGTATTCAAATAATTTTCAAAATATTTACGGTTGAAAAATATTTAATATATAAAATAAACAACAAATTAACCGTTGTAAACCCATTCAACTATTGTTCAAACCTCCAGGATGATAATGATAATAAAATCTTGTATTAGTTTTAAATCTGTATTCTGTATGATGATGCTGCCACCCAATTAAAAGCAATTAAAATTCATTTGCATGAATCAAAAGAGTTTACCATATCGTAGGAAAAGATAGTTTTTGGTTTTACAGGGACATGATCATTGCCAGGTCTCGGACATCCAAAATACTCGTTACTCGCGATGTTCCTGGGTAAATATCATCGATAACATTAGCAGTTGATATAAAACAATTGAAACGGTATATTTATTCTTACTTTATTGGATATTCATTCAATAATGTTAGAGTAACATTTTGTACGTAGAGGTTGCAATCCTGACTTTGACAAGACGTGGGAGTCCATAAAAGAGTGATTTCTGTTACTTTTCCAATATTTTGAAACTTTTCCAAAATGAAACCTATCTTTTCTGTCTTTTCATAGTTCAAGTCTGGAACTCGGACAAATGGTCTAAATAAAAAATAAAATAGAATTTCAAATATATTTAGGGAAAAACAATCTTTGTGGTATTATATATCAGTAAATAATATAGGAAATGAAATAGCGCTTACATGGTTCCATCGTGTCCACTCAATGAAACATTGAGCAATCCAAAAATAGCGGGGGAAAAGGAGGACACTTTTGGAGCTGCAACTGTCATCTCAACAGCATAGCAATAGTCTGCAATCATTTAAAGGGTAATCAGAAAATATTAATGATGGTACTTTAAAAACGTGGTCTAATCTAATTAATAATTGAGTAGATGTCAGTTATTATGAAATCTTATAGGGCACAAAAAGATTATATCGATTGTATTGAACGGACATAAAACCAAATGCATTACTTTTTAAAACATAAAAATAATATTTACATAAAATTATTCAAACTGACCTGTAATGAAATCCAGAACAAACATTTCACAACTTAAGAAATAAAAAAAAGCTTACGACAAAACGGAGAAGTCCCTGATGTTGCATAATAAAGTGGAACCTTATTCCTATTTCTAGATGGGTAGAGGTTTGAGCTCATTCCGGATAGTGCGCAGTGTGTGAGGTCACTGCCACAATACTTGCACTTCCCCTAATAAAATTAGAATAACAATAATATAAGGAAATCTTAGGTTTTACATACACATAATTACAATGGTTACATACTTGCTGGAAGGAAGCGTAATCACGACACTCATATGCAACTTCTGAGCATGAAGAAACGAGTGAATCTCTGAATAATTCCCTTGCCCTGTGGTGACTGCAAGATATTTTCATAAGACCGACGTCACAACCTGGCTGCAATTTTCCACCGTTTGGGTAAAAGTCTAAGTGACCCATGGGTTGCAAAGTGCCCAGACTTCCAACAGTCCCTTTTCAAATGCAAAAATGTGAATGTTCCATGAATGTGTGAATGTTCTAAGATCCTGTTTCATGATTTATAATTAAAAAAACTGCAAAACTTCTGAGGACAAGTTGAATTAAAACCACACAAGAAATAGAATAAATATACATAGATGCACACTTCGGTATTGATAATAAGTCACTGTAGTGCTAGGAAAAGGCTATTGGTTAAGCCATCACTATTACCTATAAAGCCTCCGGCCGCAGTATGAAGGACATCCACAAACTGTGCGTCGGTGGGATCTAGACAAACTTTTGGCCCCATACCTTCAAAAGCAGGGCCAGCTGGATCCAGCCCTTCATGTAAGAACTTAATGAATGTAAGACATACCACACTATTTCAGAAAACAAATAAATTATACCTGTAATTCGCCCTAGCTGTTCTATTCTTTCTCCCGCGTAGCCAGCGATGTGTCCTCCAAGGCTATGTCCAATGATATGGTAGTCTTCCGCAAGCCCACCAATAGTTTTCTTTTCAACATGACTTAATGCATTATAAATTAATCCAAATATGCCACAAAGGATTGCTCACTCCTCAAAAAAAGCTCAAATCAAAAGTCAAGAAAGGAAGAACGATTTTTTTTCAATTTTCTGTTCTATACGGTTAATAATTTCTTTCGTAGAGAGAGGAACCCTTCGATATGTGAATTTTGCTTAAGCCAGTCACTTACCAATATTGAGTTCACCAGGAAGGCAATTTCTAGACCCACTACTCTAGTATTTGAATAGGCTTGAGCATAAAATAATAAAGAAGTACCAGCACCCGGTCCCCAGTGACTCAAGATAACATTATAGTCTCCATGTTTCAATAAATTGATTACTATATCCTGTGAAATTAAATATAAAACAAACTTGTTAAAAAGTACCAAAAGCTTGACAATGACCGAATAGCTATACTTTAAAAATCTGCTCACAACCATTGTTCTGAAATCCATGAACCAGGATCTTGGTGGGCTTAGAAGCATCAAATGTTGATTTTGTTAGGCTTTTTGTGTTGTTGCCAGAAAGATATACCCATTTATCAAACGGTTCCTTAACAAATAAAAACATATAAATGGTTCCATTGCCTTTTTTATGACCAGGATATTAATTTCAATAGTATATAGCCAAATACCTTTAGAGAATTCACTTTCCGAGTGTGAAGAGAAAACTTGGTCATTATTTGGTCTCTTGACCAAGGCCTCGGATTGCCCTGGTCACCCCTTTTCCCAACAAAGTCGTCTGTTAACTGCAAACAGCCTAATTGAGGGTCACACCATGAGGTCCACGGTTCAGTTAAAGTTTCCCGATAGACTAGATAATAATTTTTTTAAAAGTTCAACTTCGGTTTTTTATTTTATATTTTTAAAGGTTAAGGACGTTTTTTTATCGTAAGCGAGCGTGTTAAACAGAGGGAAAGTGGATCACAGTCGGTGTATTGATTCTATTGACTTCAAACAGTATATTTAAAAAAAAAGTTCTATTAAAGCTGAAATGCTTACCTTTATTTGAATATTGAGTTTGGTGATTTCCCATTAAATCAATTAGCTCTGAATCTAAAATTTTTTGAAGAGCATCTTGTGAAGCAATGGAAGCCTTATTTAAAAAAAATTATTACACGTGAAAATAGAAGTATAAAACATATTTCTTATTGCTACAATAAATTGTTCAATCGTTTACTTACAGATGACACGGCACAAATAAAGCTGGTCACGATAGCGTACAGGATAACACGAAGCATTTTATAACTTGGTATATATAATATATAGTATCGCGCCTATTTCAGGACTGGGTTACATCTACAGTCGGGATGCCTCAGGATTTATATACCTCTTAATATATATGTCTGAACTCAAAACAATAATTTTTAAGATTAGGGCGAAAATGTATTTTACTAAAAACACGTATACACTTTTGATGCGTATATAGCGGAAGTAACTTATCAGTCAGCTTAATTTTAACATAGCCGACAATTCGGAAAAATTTCTCTCTCCACATTGACTATTCTCCACAAAAACTCTGATACGACTACCTATTTTCTCTCTTTATCAATTTTCATTAGAAAATAGAGGTCCGCCGCTTTTACTATCTACAACGAAATACTTCGTAGAACTGTTGTTCACTGAAATAAAGCAAAACAAACAAGACAACCAGAATAAGAAGGACAAAACACTTGACCTAAATAACTATGTTATTTTCTCAGATTTGTTATCCGCCCAATCTTTTAGTATTAGGGAATAAGTAACAAAAGGAAATAATACCCACTAGAAGCTAATATTACGCATCTTAATCTTTTAAATGTTACAAAAAAAATGATTTGATAGACTGTCTTTCGGTATCTCAAGACCAAGACCTCCACATAGATAATATATTTGCATTTATTGGGTTAGGGTATGCTGTAATGTATATAGTTAATTGTATAAATATTTTGTTACCCACCATATAAGTATAAGATTATCGGTGAACTGGTCACAATTTTTATTAAATTGGATTTCTATAGTGAACCAGAGCATAGATATTTGAAAATGGTTTTACAAAGCAGACTTGGTTGAGTGGTTCTAGCTAAGAATCCAGTAGCATTCCCTGCTTACTGCTATATATATTAGGACATCACTGCAAGTTATCGTACTACAAACTATTTATAATCATTTTACCAAGTTTTTGAGTCTATAGTTCATCAGAGTTAGAAAACTATCTTATCGATCAACGTATAAGCGCAATACTGTATACTATCCAAATATTCTCAATAGTTTTGTAAAATTTAACAAATGTATATTTAGGATTAAGGCAATCCCCTATTGTTCGTGTAAATGCAATAAACTGAAAGATGTTAGCTCTTAGAGTAATATCTATTATTATTGAGAGTAAAATATGAGTAAGAATATATAGATATAAATGTGTCCGTATGCGTATAAAAAAATATGACTACCCGACAAGAGCACATTTAGATTATGATTATCAATCATTCACCCCCATAATCAAGTAATTACGATTGCCAAAATAATCACGGGTCTTGAAAAAAAAACAAATCTGATTATATGATTTTTGATGTTTGCCCAAAATAATCTGATTAACGAACACTGGCTAAAACGACGTACTGGTTTTACATCCTCAAAGATAAATTGACAAATATATATAGGGGAAGTGGCGTAAAAGTGAGTTGGTTTGTTGTGGTTGCCGCGCATCTCTCTTCAAAGTGTTTTTTTTTTATCTTTATGGTTACTAAATATCGTAGAACATGCTCTACTTTCATAATACAACGAGAAAAGAATGGACGACTTGGAAAAACTCTCTTTCCTCCAAGAAAAGGAGAGAGAAGCACGGTGGCTCAATACGAAGAAGCAACAATTTGAGAGTACGGAATGGCCAGACTGGTCAACTAAATCTTTCGATCTGGCCTACTTTACGGATATATTCACTGTGAGAGAGAATAATTATAGATCAATGTGGATTAATCCTATAATTTCAGTTATATTGTTTGCACCTTTTTTCAAAGAATTCTTCGAATGCTTTTGACACTGAATTGCAGAATAGAAGAAAAGAGTTCGAGACTGTCATTAAACATGGTAATGATTTGATAAATGAAAACCACCCTGAGGCCGAGAGCATCAAGAACCATTTATTTGATCTTGAGCGAAAGAAAGACATGTTGTTGGAGTTGCACACCTGCTGGAAAACTCATGTTCGCCAAGTTATTCTGAATCGATCATTCAAACTTAAACTGGAAGAGTACAAGTCTGCGGGCTTATTGTAAGTATTACCCAGTGTATTTGTAAGAAATACCAATTATCTATACACTGTTAAAAAAATTTCAAATTATCGAGTGTTCAAAGAACTTGAAAAGCAAGATGTGGTTTCGGTTTTCAAAATAAGCCCTTGAAAACCGAGGGTTTAGGAAGATGTGAAGGTAGATTGCAAAAGTTTTAAAACACGGGCAGATTCGAACTCACGACCTCTTGTAATGTTTCGACTCTTTATTATGTTTCGACCCCTCTACCAAATGAGCTATAGTAAATATGGAAACTTGGCACACGATTCGGAAGTTATTATTTTGGGGTTTGATTTTCATTCTGAACTTAGAAAAAAATCTAGCCTTTTGAAATAAACTTAAACATAGGAAAGGGCAACTCGATATGTACTGAATTTTTATATGAAATAATGAGTAATCTAATGTGTCGGTATGGCTCAGATGGAAAAGCGTCTGCATTCACTTCTGAGAACTCAAGTTCGAATCCTTACGGTGATACGGTCGTATTTTCTATGCTTCGTTTTTGTGGCTTAAAACCCTCGAATATTGAGCTAAAGAACCCTCCACTATCAATACCTCTTTCTAGGCTAAATTGCAAGGGTTAAAACCCCCCGAAAAAAGTTACTCGCTTTTCGAGGGTTTAAGTTCTTGAAAAGAGAGAAAGATTTTTAACAGTGTACGAGCCTCATGGCCGATTCTCTGGTATTGCCTAATTAAAGATGTTGCTTATGGTTTTATTTGAACTAATAGATGAGGTTTTTCCCGTAGGACAATATGATCTCAAATAGAATGCGTTATTCCGTTCCCAACCCTGAAAAATGAATGCAAAGAATTAATACTAGTAAACCATGGAATAAATAAATAATTATACGTACTTGTCAACTTGTGATGGTCCTGCCGCGGCTGGTAGTGGTCCTGGTCCTGGTCGGATGAGCTCGATTGGGATGAGTGAACGATCCGTCATTAGTACTGCTAACGAGTCTTATTGCGAATTTTAGCTCGAGCTTTCAGAGTTCTCCGGAACTCCACATGGGCTTTGAGAAGGTTGAAATGGTTGTTGACTTAGGTGTCATAGATAAGGAGGGTAAACCCTCATTATCTATGACTTAAGCAATTACCATAAACCTTCCACCTCATCGATTCACTAAGTGAATTGTACCCAACTAGAGACTTTGCTAGAAACGCTCTTATTCGGAGAGACAGTGGAGTTATCTCCGATATAATCACACCAAACTCAGGATGTGAGTCGCACCACGAATGCGTGGCATGTCTCATAGGAAATGAGTCACACTACGAAGACGTGGCTGTACCTCTGGATCGTTCCTTCGCTTACATTATTTTGAATAGCTCACGAGTTACATATATAGTCTCTAAGTGTTTCAAAGTTGATTTGCAATATCAACTTTTATTAATATTATAGTGATTGATCGCCTGTATATTCATCGCTCTTTTCATATTTATACACACGAATTAGGATTTTGAATGCTAATTCATTATAATCGATTATAATGTTTACACGAAATATCGATAATTTAGCCGTATAATTAATCGACGGCTTTTTTAAATTCAAATATAAAAATTACACTCAAAACGTTAATTGTTCTTGTGCATATTCAATTCTAGTGTATTATAAATAATTCCACACATATGTATAGGCTTGAAAAATGGGATTGGGAAGATAGTCTTGACCAAGGTCTGGCTTATTTGGAGGAGTTGATTCATTCTAGCTGTATGTCGAATTACTTATTGTACGAGCAAAGTCGAAAGGTCTTTCTACTTAATAGAAGGCGCGAACCACTTGGAAGTGGGCCCATCAAAATCAAGTCTATCTGCCAGTTCGAGAGTGAAAACAGGGTAAAACATTTTGGAAAAAAAAATCTAATAATCTTCGTATATAAATCATCATTTTCATTTATAATCAAATAAAGGTATGGATAGATAAGGGCGAGGTCTGTCTTCTAGTGGACAATACCAACCACAACAAATGGAAAGTGACCACTTCTACCGGTATTGAGTGCCTCGTACCAAGTGTATGCTTCGTCATCCCAGCACAAGATCAGCAAGCTATTGAAGCAGTTTATCGGCTCGATCGGCAATATTATGATATGCAACGTTTCTGGCGACAACAGCTTGACATAAACTATCATGAGATAAGGGACAAGATAAAAATGATCAATAGAAACTCTGATCATTTGAATGATGATGATTTTCGCAAGACTTTTAATCGACTTGCTGATAACTTCATTAAGCTGACAGGCTATGCTGACCATTTATTGAGGGATGGAACACATCAGCTTCGGCGGATGGAGAATGAGATTAAGGAAGTTAGTGTGATGGTTCGGGGAAGGTTTTACGGCGACGATCTCGACTTGAATTACAGATTCGCAGAAGAGCAGACAGCGTCAGCTTTATATCATATTAAGTCCCTTTTCCGTTATTTTAATGACCACAAGTTCTACGAGCTTAAATGGGATATTTCCAAAAATAAAGTTTAGAGATTGCTTGAAAAGTTCGATGGTGCCAAGCAAACTGATGATTTCATGTCGTAAGCTTGTGTTATCAGCGGTCTGTTCATTTTTGAGCCAGCCAGATCAATTTAGTTAGAATGAACAATCAATAAAGAGTCATTTTATAGCTATAGAATAAATTCTAATTCAACGTGTTTATTCCAGAACCAACATCTTCGTCAACTTTAAAAAAATATATGCCTTCTTTTTTATTGAATTTATTTAAAATATATTTCGTGATCTCTTTCGGTCTTCAATTTTCCCCATTGGGTTTTATTTAAGTTGATAGGACGAGACTTTAATTTGAAAATGGTTTTGAATATTAGTTGTTTGAAATATATTTCTTTTCTGGATTCAAAAACTGACACTGACATGAATTTTAATCCAAGTTGATTGATTTTATATCCGCTTTATTGCTTCTGTAAATTATTCAAATAAGACGTCCTCATTATTGAATGAGTATGCATGCGGGCTACTTTGCTGCTAGGTGCTGCTAGGCTCACCGAGGCTTCCTCTTTAACCAAAATAATGCTTTTGTTAGATTTTTTCAATCGATTTGATTGCAGCTTTACACCAGGCTGAGGTTTGGTCAATTACCACTAATATAGGTATTATTTTTAAAAATGTGTAAGGAAATAAAGACAATATATTATAATAACTCATTTTGTGTACCTCTTTTTCGGCTATCAATTTCCTCCTGCTGAGTCTGCGTTTGGACGGCTAATTCTTTCAATTTTCGGGACGAAATATTGTAATTATCTAGTTTCTGCTGACTAACCAGCCCCTTTAGTAATAGACATATAATAATTTAAAGGATCATCATAGAATATGTTTATGTTTAAAATACCCTCAACGCCTCGGAAGCAGTTTTCTTATAATCGCCTCCATTATGTTGGCTGATCAAACTACTTAAATTTTGATCCAGGAAATCGCTGATTTTGCTAGTCGGCACCTGAAAATAAAGTATAATATTTTAATATTAAACATAAAACAAGCTACTAAACAAAAGTTAAATAACCATATTAAAATTAAATACGATTTTATTTCAAAAAGCTTCTATATGTCCCCATATTCAGTATATTATTTGTAGAATGAAACACAACAGAAACAATAATATTACCCAGGAAGCAGTTCTGTTTGGTCCAAGCCATAGAATGCAGTGAGAGTTTTTCTTCTTTGAAATAGACCACCCAACTTCATCATTAGTCACAACTAGACCCATATATAGAGGAAGGAAATGCATTATTAATTATAACTGAATGACCATATTTTCCAATATTATACCAGGCCACCATGGCTCTGCCGAACTCAACCGAACTCGGCCCGACTTCGGACCGAAGGGTGGTGTTGCCTGGGTTGTATGCTTGTATACGCTTCAAAGGCAATAAGGTCTATTGAAGAATGAGTTGTGGTGCTGCCTCCTCGGAAACCCTCCAAGAAGCGCAAAAGCTCTTCCTATACTAAAATATTATACCGCGCCTCTTTTTTTTAAGTGAAGAGGTACCAACTGAGGATGGATTTGATTGAGGAGACATATCAACTGAAATATACTAAAATGAAATATATATTCGAGGTAAAATAGTTCGAGAATTATACAATTCAAGAAAAAAATAAATATATAATCGCTGATTTTTTATTACATTTTGAATTTTTGCTTACAATATATTTATATCAATTTAAATTAATAATCTGGTATGGTATTACACGCCTCAAATATCTATATTTTTTTGCGGTCAGCTAAAATTTTACACCGCAGTGGGAACATTTCTTTTCTTTCGCACCATCTATTAAAAAATCGAAAATGTAAAACTACATTAGTTAGAAATAAACATGTACACATAACCAATATGAAATTACACAGCAGCAGAAGATACAAGATCCCAATAGGGAAAAAACAAATGCACAGGCATACGGCCAAGACAGTGATACCGGCATCGACCTCCTCCCGAATTACCCCCACCTATTAATATATAAATTGCATCATTATTCAAACTATTAAGAAGATCGTTTTTTTAATTTTTTTTAAATCTATAAATAAAAACATGTCTTGTCAGTACCCGACATAAAGGGCATATTGCACTTGGTGCCACGACCACTGTGACAGGTTCAGAGTTAGGTGGAATGACACTAACGTTCACAGTTACTGGTTGACCAACTGGTCGTCCTGGTTGCATTACTGGGTCAATAAAGCCTGATGGAGGAGGTCCTCCTAAAAACGCAACAAATCAGACATGAAATATATGTCATTCAGCTGATATTATAAATATTGCTGATACCAATAATGTAGTTTCTTTATATGGTTACTAAATAGCATTATACGAAAGATTTAAATTAATAATGAAAATGTATTGCCAACCTGCTTCTACTGAATATGGTGGAGGCATTTCTCTAGAGAGTTCTGATGCCAAAGGATCCATTTTACTTATCGCTCTCCTTCCTTTGTAAATGTTTTAAATTAATATTTAAATACGCGTATAGGTTTAAGCACTTGTGTTTTAGGGAGCTGAGAATAAGGTGGCACTGCTACAGAACATTACTGGGAGATGAATAAATGATAAGTGGAGGCAGATAAAGGCAATAATAAAATCTATTTTAAAAATTTATAACGAAGAAAATAAAATTGCAGTCCCGATTTTATCGAGTTGCGATGGCGACAGGAGGTATATGAAGTGTTCAAAGGTGCGATAATCGTTTTATAATTGCAGCTCAAGATAAGAAAGCAATTATGGGGTAATTCCCACACAGCACCGGGATATCCCTAGGTTATTATTTTTTAATCCTTCGGAATAACTTGAAGACAAGGTGGTTACCTTTTTTTCGTTTTGCTTCAACGATGCTACCAGGATTAGCCTCTGAAGGCCTCAAGTTGCGTTGTGTATCCCCGATTCACTTTAATGGTATTCCATAGAAATACAATCTAAACAATTTTAAATGATTACTCAAAAAACCTATAAATCAAAGGAGTAAAATGATAAAATGAAATTTCAATATAAATAAAAATAAAGTATCCAAAAATTAGTCAAAAACTGTTAGGATAATGTTAAGCGTAAAATATTAAAATTGGCTAATCCTAGTATAGCTCGGTGCTGTGTGGGTTTTATGCTGTCTTGTTTACATTAAAAAAAATAGATTTTCAATAATAACAAAATAAATAATAATTTTTTACAACAAACTTACTTTTCTCTAACTACAAACTTACTACAAACTCTTTTTTCGTTAATTTACAGTTTTAAAAAACATTTGATCTTCTGGAACTTATTTTAAGTGTTAAAATTAAAAAAATTAAATCTCGTTATTTTAAGTATAAAAAATGGGTAACTAACAAAGGCTTATAACCCTTTTTCCCGATTGCAAAGAAGTTTTGTTTTTTAAATAAAAAGAAAACACTCGAAGAGGGTCTCTCTGGCCTTTATTGTTCGAGCAGACAACGTTGTTCTAAAAACCTCCATAAGGTTTTGCAGCGGTAATTTTTGGTAATAATTTCGGGTATAGCAATGTTTTTTTTTTAAAATAAGCGCTCCAAAACTCAACTTTAAAAAATTTCAAGTAACGGCGCCAATATAAGATTGAATGCGCTGATATAATAAGATTGAGAATCTATTAAAATTACTTTTTTACTACTGTGATATTTTAACGCCTCTTCAATTGGTCTAAAAATACCGTATTGGTATGGCTCTAAACTGTTCAACATGTAATGAATAACTTATAATTATATTGAATATAATATTTTTTAGGCAACAACATTAGCCATCTATACTTTATCAAAAATTTATCTGTATGTAGTGATGAAGTAAGTTGTTAAGTTGTAGAAAAGATTGAAACGATATTTGTGGGGAAATGTGGCGCTACATTGAAGGAGCTAGCTATTAGAAATCAACAATATCCTTCTATCTTGCGTGCATGATACAAATATAAATTTTGGCTTATTGACGATGTTGTTTATAAATGAAACGTTCTCAAAGGAATTGAATCAGTGCTAGGGCATAGCCGATGAAAATAACGATAAATGCTACTCTAAACTGTTCCAATTTGAATCGGGCCCCTTCCATCACTTGTACGGACTCCCCACTCTTGTTGTATTGGAGCGAGCATTGATGAGGGATAGGCGTAAGTTTATTCATCCAATACCTCTGCAAACCCAGTGCATTCCACCAAAATGATCTAAAAATTCCAAAATAAAATCGTTATTTTTTAGTTTGATTTCAAATATAAAATCATTGTATACTCTTTGTTGATATCCTTTACGTAAGGACTGTTTTTCGGTTCTGCCATAAACATGTATACAAACGCCATTGTTTCCTGTCCCATTGTAAGGAGGCACTGTTGATTTAACATGGTTTTCTTGATGTAGAAGTTGCCAACAGTAGTCGGCTGTCGTCGTCCAGGAAAATTAATTGTGCATTGTTTTATGAATAATTATAAAAGTGCCGCATTTACCAGAACGGCGACAAAATTCTCCTCTAAGACTCCTTTGATTATTTTCTCAACGCTTGAAGAACTGCAACGGCCGTCAGTGCATTGTCGAAATCTATCCCCAATTCGACTGTAAGTTCCTGATTGCATTTTCAAAATTGATAAGCCACATTATTCCAACTTCATTAAATACACGTTAGTTTGCTTACAAGAAAAATGTGCTCAGCACCAATTCCTTTGATAGTAGCTGGTCGGTAATTTAGGTTGTTGGCTAAATCTTCAAATGTTGAAATATAAGGTCGCTGGAATCCAAGGGACATGTATGAAGCCATGCATGAAGAATAGATATTGACAAAAACAAATGTCGAAAGAAGCCATATGAATGCTACGACTCCTACAGATCTATGACCAGTGCGAGGATCGTTGGTTACAGCTGCACCAGGTAAATGTTATATTCTATTATAAAAGTAGATTCTTTAAATTTTAAAGAGCATACTTACAGTGATTGGTTAGAGTGCCGAAGATAAAAAACCAAGTATTGCTCAGTGTAATGTTTATATATAATTGGGTTTGAGCTAGATATTTTTTCGCCAGGTAAGTCAAAAGCTGGATGAATCCAATGCAACCAATGATTGAAAATAGCAAACCAATCCAAACCTATAACAATCCATCAAGATATATAGCAGACACCAAATTATCAATACTGAAAAAATAAAAATAACACAAATCTGAAAAATTAAAACTGAAAAAAACTATTATCCAAATGTTTTCCCATTTTCGGATGCAAGTCTTTGAGTAGAAAACAATTCAATGTTTTTCGTATAGTTACGTAGAGAGAAAATATGTTGATTGGCCATCCAAAGCAATTATGGGTTTCGGATATTTCACGAAAATGCCGTATGAGTCACCGACAATATAGGCTGTCAGCTCTAAAACAGCGCGGGTAAGGGGGCCAGCAAATGGTGCACACGCAAAATCCACCTCCTGCTCCTTGTACAATTGAAACCGTTAATTGTACAATTTGGCAGAAAAAAAAACTTGTTTGGTTCTATTTGACCTCTCTTTGCAGCTGTCCCACCATTCCGCTCCAAGTGCCATTGTTATTTTCGCCAAATAAATTATCTCTTGATGGAACCATTTCCAAACTAAAAGATATTTATTGCGATGCAATACTCTAACTTTTTGCGTATTATTAGAAGACTTTAACATTGATTTTAGCCTGGTTATTTGGAACTAATAAGAAAGATGTTTAATCTTAGATACAATAATTTTTAAAAATTGAATTTTATTGCAAGAAAGGGAATATAAGAAGCCTCATTCTTTTAAAATTTAAACCCTAATATTCCAGTTATAATTGCTTTTAATTTTAACTACAGCTATTGTTCTCTTACAATAAGGTTTTCATATTTTAACTATTATATTCTTATTTGTACATATGTTTACCTAAAATTGAGCCTCAGAGACAACCACCTCAACTGCTCGTATAAGAGACCACCATAGCCGGTCACATGTCCAGAAGCGTTCCGATGAATTTGTGTAGCTGCGCCAAACTGCGTCATGTAGCATTTTAAATTTGTTGTCACGATTAAAAAAACTTACATATTGTGAAAATAAAGGTTAATAAGAAGCTGTTCTAAAAAAATCTACCTCTCCTATAACTGATTTTAAATGTTTTCCGGTTATAGAACAGCTACCTAAAGGCGAATTCATCATGTTCGTGTTCGTTTCAATCATTTTGAGATCAAAATATAAAAATAAATACAATAAATTTACATTGCATTGCAGTTATTTAAGTATTTTCAAAATATTGTCACGTATATTACGAATGCGTCAGAATTTGAAACATCCTATCGAATAACTATCGTCTTCGAAATTTACCAGAGAGGTTGTTTGCTGTTGTATAGTGCTCGATTTTCCTACTGGGAATGATGAACTTAGATTCTTTCCCTTTTATATAAGAAGGGAGGTGTGCGCGTGTGTGTGTGTGTGTGTGTGGGGGGGGGGGGGGGGGGGGTGTTAGTTTAATAAACAAATGCAATGAAACAATGTGTACTCATGTCAAGGGCTACTCAGCGAATTCTATATAGTCGGTGCTGCGTCATAATCCATATTAAATGAACGGTTGCCATGGTTGACTTTGTTTTTGTTGAAGAAAAATATGAATCTTTGACTGGATCATTGGGATTATACCAAGCATCGTAGTGAATATTAAAATTGCGTGGTGCCAAAATCAGATGCTGTCATGGTAACCAGGCAACTTTTGAATAAGCTATATAGCCTATGAAGCATATCAGCTACAAAGACTATTGTACAATTATGTATGTACAGGCATCCGTAAAAATCTCCACTTCCCACCAGATGGTGTACTAAAGTCTGCAACTTATGGACACCTATAGAGTAGGCTTCCCCGCACGGCCGGAATTTGTGGGTTATTCGGGGGTACCATCTAATGTTCAATTAAATGTTGATTTACGATTTTTTAAAATAATGCGTAACTACACGCGTAAATAATGCCGTTATAGAAGTCTGATTTGATTATAACATGATAGTTTGTAATGTTTACCAAGTCAAAAGTGTTTTATCCTTCAAATATTGATCCGAAAACGTTACGTAATTATAGTAGCTGTAATTATCAACGGCTATGTTCCATGGAAATATTCAAGGCCTAGTATATTCTAATTTGTATCTTGATTAAGTTTTAACATGATGCATTTTCCTCTTATTAATTTATGCTATTATTCCATAGATTTCCTTTACTTAATAGCTTTAATTATTCATTAATCGCACATTAAGCTTATTCATTTAGGCACCGACTACGGCAATCACTTTCATTCAGTAAATTCATCTTTTATTTGATATATTTAAGTTACGCAATTGTCGCATTCAATGGAATTATATACTTAAATGATGATCGATTAAGTTTATACAAATAGTCAATTAGTTATAGATCAATTATTTTAATCTTAATTAAGTATTTAGTTCATTTTCGCTAAGATTATTTGAAATGCTATCTTAGCTTAGTAATACTACCATGCCGTCAGCTGAGAGGCACTCCGTCTACGATGACAGTGCCGTAGACCTTGAAAAAGGAAGTAAACATTCCTAGACATGTGCAGTAGATGCATAGCAACCTACCCCGGCGACTCTGAAAATTCACCCCCCCACCCACCTTTCAAACCCCCACCCTCTGACAACCGAAAACAGAAAAACCTCCCACACGCTTAAAAAAGGTATCAGCCGCCGGCTTAGTAGCTCTACGTCCGCTCTACATTAGAGAATAGCTGCTAGGCCATACTTCGAGATGGCCGTTTGAAGTCGAGGTCAGGAGGTCTTGGGAGTTTTTTATGCGGATGCTTGTACAATAAACTTGTACAAAATATTAACTTGTTGGGCTGTGTAATCATAATACTGACGCTTAAATAATTCACGAATGCAATGCAGTTGCAATAATAATCGCAGTAAGCGCCTTTGATGCACTACAACAATACATAAAAATGGTATGTGATGGTAATGCACATTGGTTTTCTGCTTTTGATTAAAGTTGGTAAAATATTCATTCCTTGTAAGCACAGTATAGCTATAAGATATCTTTTTGTCGCTAAGTTATTGGTCTAGAGTAAAGTCATAGCTTACTTAAATAGCATTTGAATGTCTCAAAGATATCTCATTTTATTGACATAAATCTTAATTTCTCTCAGATATTTCAAGTTATTTTTCAAAAAAATAAAAATAAATTCGTGTATACTAGTACGGCTTACAATATAAATACATGTTTGATGCAATCTTTCGTACATCGGCCATAGCTTGGTGGATTAAGTGCCTGGCATCTCATGCCGAAGGTTAATGGTTCGAATCTCACTGACGGTATAGTAATTCTGTGAAAATGAGCGTGGTGCCGTACACGGTAGTGAGACAGGGAGAGGGAAGACATTTTAATTTTTTTTTATTTTTTTTATTGATTTTAATTTTAAATTATTAAGAGATCTGCAAGTTATCTTATAAGCCACCATATAGACTGTCAATTAGTTATTAATGAGATAACTATGCGATATCTTAAGATTAAAATCCAGTCCAATTCAATTCATCAATAAGATATCTTACAGATATACTCTGCTTACAGGGTTATCATTATCAAAATATTTTCGCCCTATCTCTCCTATGTTAAATGTTTCCATTCGAATAGGGAAATCCTCCCCTCCCCTCCTTTCCTACCTCTTGTCTGTGCCGGAAGGTTATCCAATTCATTATACCAATCATGGCTCCATCTGTCATAGACTACTGAGAACGTGAAGCAAAGTACGGTATTTGTTCTAGAGATATGGATAGAGGCATAGACAGAGGGGGAGGGTGGTTAAGACAATCGACCCCACACCAAAAAATTAACATGGGAAGGATAGGGAAACATTTTGGGAAAGGGGACTCGCGATGGGAGAGAAATCGTTGAATTAAACAAACCATTTCATGGGCGTGGATGACGCAAATGACCAAATTGATCCTTCACCCATAAGTTCTTTGTTCCTCGTATAGTTGCCTTATTCTCATTCGGGGCTAAATAAGTTTGGGCTAGTATAGCCTCAATTAAGAGCCCGGTCTCAGTAGTCAATATTAAATATATTCTCCAACTTGAAGCATTTAACTAACAAGTTTCCCTGAGTTCGCCAATTTCTTCTCTAAATTGCGCCATGATTACATCTCTAGCCTCACTAAATAGACAAATGCCACTACCGATACTGTTCCGGTTTCTAAAGCTGTTAAGCCATCCATCAAACATGCTTCAAAGTCGGGAATCCTCAAACGCGCCTCCAAAACAGCCCTAGTTTGAATGATGGATAGAGAAACAGGCAACTGCTAGCATTGAAAAGTAGAATGACGAATTTCAATGGCTCAGTTGAACAAGACCCAGTCAAAAGTTCGGTATTTTCTTGGTACAATAATATCTTAGAGCCTAAGTGGGCTTGAATGAAATATTCTAATATTGAGCGTGATGGATAAATAAGCTTTCAAATGCTAAATTTTTACATGGTACTCTTCAGCTGGTCTTGCTGAAAACTTGAGACTATTCTTCTTCTTCTCAAGGATTTCCAGCTTTGTTTCTCTTGTCAATTGACATCTGGAAGTTTTTTTTGCAAGAAAGAATGGAAATTGAAATTTTTACTGGAGTAATATAGCTTTTCCCTATATTTAAAATCATTAGTGATTAATGAAAATAACAGAATAAAATAGTATAAACAAGCGTGAAAAATCTCGTTTTGTCCCAGAACGCCAACAATTATCATTGTTAGGTTACATCATTTAAAAACAAAAATGTAAAATTAATTTTTTCTAAAATGCAATGCCTTTGAATTATTTTTAAAATATTTTGTTTATCACGCAAACTTAAAAATGCGTCAGAATGTGAAAACCCCATCTTTTTTAAATTTTATTTTCTCGAAACAGTAGAACCGCTCATATCGAGGGCTTCTCGGCGAATCATACATTAGTCGATACTGCGTCGCAATTCATATTACATGAATGGTTGCCATGGGTGACTTTGGTCTTGCTGAAGCAAATATCTGAATATTTTATGGATCATTTGGTTTTTATTGATGACAATCCTGCTAATTATTAAAAGAGCGTGGTGCCAAAACCAAACGCAGCCATGGCAACTAGGTTACTTATGCACAAGCTTTGGCCTATGAAGCATATTTACTAGAGATGATGCAGTGTACTTATTGATTGAACTGTGTTGCCTGTTTTAGTGTAAGGTTACAGTTTAAAAAATAGATTTCTATGCAATTGTTGGTGAACAAATCAGTCATGTTATGTAGTGATAAACATACTGGGCTTCCATTCGGAAGATTGACAATATCCATGTTATAGCTTTTTTTATTCCTTGAAATCTATCCGTTTGCTTAGATCAAGACTAAAGTTGCAAAATGGGAGGTTGTAGTTTACTCAATTAATTTTACTTACTTTTTACGCAGCGTTATAGTCCTACTGACTAAGCGGAAATGGTTTGGCATAGAAGATTTTTGTTGAAAAATTAGGAGAAAATGTTATCATTATTTAAATTACTTCGCAAAGAAAGTCAAAATTAAGTAAATTTTTTTACACTTTTTCTCTCACGAAACAGATATTTCCGCCCTTTACTACTAAGTAGGTCGGAAAGAGCTGACTATGTAAGTTAATAAACTTAATATAGACTTAATAAGTTAATAATATCGTAGTCAACGGCTAAATTCGCTATCGTTTTCACATGGCCGCCGTAAACTTTTTTTTTGATTGTGGCTCGCCCTAGCTTGATGCCCGTTTTCGACCAAAAACAAGTTTGGCAAAAAGGAAAATTTAGCCCCCCGGGCGCACTCTGGTAATAGTGGCCCCATTGGCCGTCAATATGAGGGGGCGGCACTATATCGACGGCCCTGCGTTTCCAACTGGAAAAAAATCCGAAATTCTAAATTCTACATAGTGATTATGAAAAATCGTCATACAACTTGATAATAAGCTTAATTATAATAAATATACTATTGATACTACTACTTTAATTTTTAAATCAACGAATTCCATGCGTATTTCTGTTCTAAAAACGACTGTTTTCTTTTTTCCGTTAATACAGTTTTAATATCCTTAGTTTTAGTCAACGAGGGTCAAAATCAACATATAACGAGCTTTGTAGATGAAAACGTTAACGCGTGCATCAATTCAGCTCTGGGCACTATCAAGTACCCGATCTCTACTGTGCATCTCCTAGACCCATTCTAGAACTCTTCGGCCCTTGTGTGTCGATAACCGATCGTCGTCTAAATTCCAAAGGGGTGTCATTATTTTGGAAATCTTCCCAATCACATAAGATATACACTTACTGCCTTCCTGTTTGTCTAAATCCCGCACAGTGGAGACACTTAAAGTGCGTGAAGGACTTTATTTTTTGGCGATCTAAAATCATAATATACTGAATCGAAAAATCAGTATCACGAAAGATACTGAAACACCAGAAAAAGACCTCCCCGCACTTTTAAGTATCAGAATAAAGCACCTGATCTCCACTGTGCGATCGTCCGTGTAAGCGAATAATATCCATACTACTTTCGTTTCATGAAAATGCCTCTCCCTGTGTTTAAATCATGGTGTTGTTGATCATGTATTTAAAATCTAATTAAAATCACAATATATCACAATAAGCAAATATTTTTGAAATATATTTTTTGTTGTGTATGAATTTTCTTTCGAGTATACAAGTAATACAACTACAGTTTTGATCCAACTATTTGAAAGAGGAACCAAGAAGTAAACTCCCACAGAGGGGGGGGGCGGGTTCACGAGCCTCGTTCATGGTCAATGCTTTTTAATTTTCATGATACTTAGGTAATGAAATTTAATGAACTAAATTTGTATTTATTAAATGCATTAATACATTTAAAAAACCCAAAAATCTCAGGATTAAGCAACATTATTACAAGTTCAATAAGTTGTGGGAAAAAATTGTGATATACTGTGACAATTTAATGACGAATAACTGAGTACAAAATTTGACTTAGTCATTCAAAATGTCTTCGACGGTAAATGTGTCGCCTTTGCAGTGAGTGATACAGCAAGTAATATAATTAATTATTACGATAAATATAATAGAAAATTTTCATAGGAATTTTCAAGTATTAAATTTCGTTAATAAATTTTAAAACAGAAATGTTCAAGTATTCGTCCCAAAGCCGAGGGGCAACCGACTCTTATTTTTACTCGTTTTCTTGGTCCTAGAAAAAAAAACAAGAAAACGCGTAGAAAAGCAAGAAAAGGCGGTAAATTTACTGGAAAATGGTAAATTTACCGATTTTTTTTCTAGAAATTTCCGCCTTTTCTTGCTTTTCTATGCGCTTTCTTTGTTTTCTACACTTTTCTACGCCAAGAAAACGAGTAAAAAAAAGAGTCGGTTGCCCCTCGCCCAAAGCTCAAGTAAAAAAAGAAGTCATTAGTTTTACAAAAAGTTTTAAAGTAATTAGGGGAAATACGATTAAAAATACATTTAAATGAAATGAAATTACTCATATTTAATTGCTCTTAAAATGAATAACTGCTCAAATTACGATGACTAGATTACGATTTTTTCAGGCACCAACTTAAGTGAACTACTTTATTAAAAATGAATTCATGTCTTGTGCTTAATTTTAAATCTGTTTAGAAGTATTAAATATAAAAACGGGATGTGTGGGTAATCGTACATAAAATCAGCAATATCTTTCTGTTTTGTGTGTAAAAATTGCAAAAAAACATATTTCGCGTTATTGGCGATGTTGCTTATAAATAAAACGTTCGCGAAGGAATTGAATCAGTGCTAGGGTATAACCGATGAAAAGCACCAAAAATGCAACTCTAAACTGTTCTAGTTTGAATTGAACTCGTTCCAAAAATTGAACGGACTCCCCATTCTTGTTGTACTGAAGCAAGCATTGATGAGGGATAGGCATGAGTTTATTCATCCAATACCTCTGGAAACCCAGTGCATTCCACCAAAATGATCTAAAATTACCAATACGTAAATTGTATTTTCGAAAATGTCATTAGAAATTGTATACTCTTTGTTGATATCCATTGCATAAGGACTATTTTTCGGTACTCCCATAAACATGTTTACAAAAGCCATCGTTTCCTGTCCCATTGTGAGGAGGCATTGTTGATTCGACACAGTTTTCTTAATGTAGTAGTGTCCAACAGTAACTGGCTGTCGATGTCCAGAAAACATTATTATTGACGTGCAGGGATTTATTGTATAGTTATAAAAGTGTGACATTTACCAAAACAGCGACAAAATTTTCTTCTAAAACGCCTTTGATTATTTTCTCAAAACTTGAAAAGCTGCAATAACGGCCATCAGGGCACTGTCGAAACTTGGCCCCAATTCGACCAAAAGTTCCTGATTGCATTTTCTAAATTCATAAGAAAAAAATTATTCCAGTTTCATGCAATACACGTTGGTTTGATTATTTCATACCAGAAATGTGAATTCGGGGCCAGTTCCTTTCATAGTAGCTGGTCGGTAGTTTTGGTTGCTAGCCATATCCTCAAATGTTGAAATATCGGGTCGCTGGAATTTGAGTGACATGTAAGAAGCCATGCACGAGGAGTAGATATTGACAAAAACAAATGTCGACAGAAGCCATATGAATGCTACTACCCCTACAGATCGATGACCCTTGTGAGGATAATTGTTTACAGCTGCATTGTGCAAATGTTGTATTAATTTAGTATTTAAATAGGTTAGTAAAATTGTTGAGCACGCTTACAGTGATTGGTGAGAGTGCCGAAGACATACAACCAGGTATTGCTCATAGTAAAATCTTTATAAAATTGAGTTTGAGCTAGATGCTTGTTCGCCAAATAAGTCAAAAGCTGAATGCAGCCAATGCAGACTATCATCGAAAATAGAATACCAACCCAAACCTGTTATAAAATTCAACAATAGTATAATTTCAAAAGTTAAATGAACACGATCGAGATGTTTCCCGCTCAAAAAAGTTTTAGCACACCCCTTATTAACAAAAACGAAATCCTGAAAACATTGAAATAATTGAAAAATCTTGAAAAATGTCTGGAATTCTGTTTAAAATCCCCCAAAATTCAAATTTCCCTCAATTTTGCATTGTGTAAATCTTCATAGACCTAAACTGGACTGGCAAACCCCTTGAATAAACGGCTCTTTGTTTTCTTTTATTTACATCGAGAGAAAATATGTTGATGGGGCCATCCAAAGCAATTATTGGTTTTGGATATTTCACGAAAATGCCGAATGCGTCGCCCACTATATAAGCTGCCAGTTCTAAAATAGCGTGGGTATAGTAGCCAGCAAAAGGGGCGCATGCAAAATCTACTTCCTGCACATTACAATTGAATACGTTAATTGTAAAACGTACAACAATAAAAGTTAATTAAGTTTGGTTTTTCTTTGTGACCTTTCTTTGAAGCTGTCCCGTCATCCCGTTCCAAGTGCCATTTTTATTTTCACCCAGTAAATTATCTTTAGATGGAACCATTTCCAAACTGAAAAAATTATATATATATTTATAGAATTCTATAGTTTTAATAACAATAAGGAATAAAATATGTTTTTTAAATGAAAACTTTTTTCACTAATAAATACCTGAAATTAAGTCTCAGAGACAACCAGCTCAATTCCTCGAATAGAATACCACCATAGCCGGTCACATATCCAGTAGCGTTCCGATGAATTTGTGAGTACGCACCTAACTGAATGTAACATTTTAACTATTTTACATGGACTGTATACATTTTAAACTAAAGTTTAAAAGCCAGACTAATATTCCATATTAATTGCGAGCCAGCGGAGCTAATAAGTTGTGTGTGAGCGTGAATAAAGTTTTCTGCGTAGGGACTGTTTTTTCCTTGACCGTTTCCGTTGGTTCCCGAAAACTGACAAAAATACAAATACAACTTTTCTACGTAGGGACTATTTTTCCCTTGACCGTTTCGGTTGGTTCCCAAAAACTGATAAAAATACAGATACACCTTTTCTACGTAGGGACCATTTTTTCCTTGACCGTTTCCGTTGGTTCCGGCAAACTGACAAAAATACAAATACAACTTTTCTTCGTAGGGACTATTTTTTCCTTTCCGTTTCTGTTGGTTCCCAAAAACTGATAAAAATACATATACAGTGATACACCTTTCCTACATAGGGACTGTTTTTTCCTTGACCGTGTCTGTTGGTTCCCAAAAATTGATAATAATACAGACACAGCGATACACCTTTCCTACGTAGAGACTATTTTTTCATTGACCGTTTCTGTTGGTTCCCGAAAACTGATAAAAATACAGATACATTTTCCTATTCTTAAAAGCCAGCAACAAGCTTTGATATATATATTTAAGAGGAAGCAACCTTATTTGCAATGATCGGTAAAAACAAAATTACCTTAGTCTTCATTCGTATAATACAGCTATGCTGGATTACTATATCTATAAGGCTATAAGCTGAAAAGCTCTGCTTTACTATCTTAATATGTTATTATCTATATAAATAATACCTACCTCTCCAATAACTGTTTTTAGCTCTTTCCCAGATAATGAACTGCTGCTACATAAAGAGGGATTCATCTTGTTTGTGTACGCTTCTATCATTTTATACTTGAGACGAATCAAATGAATAGGTAATCTATCAAATATATTTATAAACGCATTAGAATCTGAAACATCTTGGTTGAAAGTAGTTTTCAATAGTTACCAGAAGCTGTAAGAAGGATGTGTCGACTCGTATAGGCTGTTGTATAATGTTCGACTTCCCAAGAGCGAATGGTGAACTTTTGATTTTTTTCCCCATTTCATATATCAAGAAAAAAGGGCTAGTAGATAATAGTACCGAAACAATATGCCGACTCATATCAAGGGCTATTTGGCGTTTGGCATATATCATACATGGTCGGTACTGCGTCAAATTAAAATGAATGGTTGCCGTGGGTGACTGGTTGTGCTGGAAAACACAATATGAATCTTTATATGAAGCGTTTAGTTTTTACAGAGGATCATACTGGTAATTTTTAAAAGTGTGTGAAGCCAAAGCCAGCCGCAGCCATGGTAACCAGGTTACTTATGCATAAGCTATGCCCTGTGAAACCTATCGACTGTATAATATTTTATCGCAACGCCATGCTATCCCAAAACATGAGCGGAATGTGGGGTGTATCATGTTATTAATCTGCTGGAATTCTGTTGCGTTTTTTTGTGTGGGGTTTAAGTTTCAAAACATTATTATTTGCCTTGATATGATCAAATCAGTTGGGTGATTCGGTAAAAGTTAGCGCACTGGACTATAAAACTGTCTCAGACGAAGATCATCAGTTTAATTACCATTGCCGCCATTTCTTTTCCTTTTTATTAAATCTAACAACGTGATTAAATCATGAATAGCACCATTATTGTATGGCAAGGTGATGATTCCATATCGTAATTCTATCTTGTCAATCTCAAAGAGTCAAGCTACAGGAGCTAATCATCTATATCATCCTAGGTTTTTTTCTATTTAAAAAATGAAATTTGAAGATCAATAAAAGCGCTCATGTGTACAGTATAAGGCAGATAAACCTGAGGGACCTGGGGTCGTTCTAAATATTTGAATTTATTTCTTCAACTTAAAATGAGTTTATTAAGTCATGGTAAACAATAATAAAATTATTTATAAAATGAGCATTTAAATTCAGAATATTTTAAAGCGTCCCAAACCCCAAATCCCGTCAACCATTGAAATTCAATTAATATTTCAAATTAACATAAGAAGTATACGCCCCCACGGCCCCTCTCAGGTTTATCTGCACCATACTGTACTTCGATAAAACTATTGCATCTCCCTCATTAAGGTATCTTGTCAATATACATTATACACACATTCAATTAATATATCATAATAATTAATATATATCAATATTAAATTAATATGAATGGAAATCTGCATTTTATAAATTAATATCATGTGGACAGCTAGAAAAATACTTAACCAACTAAACTTTATCTCGACCAAAACTTAAATTAACTATACATTATATTGACAGTTAACGATGTTGTTACTCGTTGCGATGAAATAACATACTAATTATGCTATATTGAATATTAATTAGGGAGAGTTTTTTTGGGATGTTGCTGCAACCATTTAAATAATTTATCACTTTTTTTGTATTTTGCTGCAATCAATAACCGTAGTCATAGTAACCATCGCCCGAGTTGAAGCATTTTCAAACTTGTAACTACTAAATTTAAACTAGAATGTAGGCGACTCGGCGAGAGTAAGCAATAATGAGTTCATGGCAGCTTTTTCACATATATTGACTATTATCAAACCAATCCTTAACTCCATATGATTTGTTTTAGTTTTGGTCGATTTTTCCAATTTTGGAAAAGCAAACATCGTTTTATGTCAATTTATTTAAAGGGACAGGGAAGTTTCTGTCCATAAATTATGCAACTTCGATAGATTTCACGTTTAGTTGATTGCCTTTGCACAAATAGACAAAATATATAAATTGGATCGCTGACTATAAAAATTATTTGAAATATTGGCATCAGATCATGCCAGCTCTATTACAGCGAGACTGTAGTAGCTACTAAAAGGAGCACAAGCAGGACCGGAGAATAAGCCTTGATGGCCACCTAGACGGATTCCGATTTTTCCTTAAATATTACCTCTATTGCCATAATACTGGTAAAACTCCTGGTAAAGCTTTTTTCTTACAATTTTATAAATTTTTCTGATTTTTTTGGCCTCTGGGCGGCCGTCCAGGTCGCCTTGAGAGGGCTTCTTTCTGTATCATACATTAGGCAATACTGTGTCACTATTTGTATTAAATGAGCGGTTGCCATGGGTGCCATGGAGGTTTTGCTGAAGAAAACATCTGAATCTTTCAAAAGGATCATTCGGTTTTTATTGATGATAATACTACTAATTATTAAAAGTGTGTGGCGCCAAAACCAAACGCAGCCATGGCAACTAGGTTATTTATGCACAAGCTATGGCCTATGAAGCATATCTACTGGAAATGATGCAGTGTATTTATTGATTGAACTATGTTGCATGGCTTAGGTTTCATTTAAAAAAAATCGTATTTACTGGGCAATTTATTGTGATCAAATCAGCCATGTTACGTACTGGACTTCCAATCGGCAGATTGGCAGTATCCATGAATTTGATAGATTTTTTTATTCCTTAAAATCTAACCGTATAGTTAGATCAAAACTAAAGGGAGAAGTGCAAATAACAGGTTGTAGTTTTCCTCAATTAATTTTATTTACTATTTACGCAGCGTTATTGCCCTACTGACTAAAAGGAAATGGTTAGGCATAGGGGATTTTGCAAATAAAGCCAAAAGTAAGTAACATTTTTCACACTTTTCCTCTCGTAAACCAGATATTCCCATCCTTTCCCACTTAGAAAATCGGATGGAGCTGACTATGTAAGTTACTAAACCAACATGGTTTGCACAAGCAAGAGCTACATACTGAAATAACAATGGAAAACTCGAAACTTTAGTGGTAAAAATAATTTATGAGCGTTATTGGTAGGAAAAAAATTGCCAAAAAAGTTTTATTTGATTATGTATTACAATGCCTATCATCATGCCTTTCATCATGCATATCATAATAATTAATATATATCAACATTAAATTAATATGTATGCAAATCAGCATTTTATAAATTAATATCATGTGGACAGCTAGAAAAATACTTAACCAACTAAACTTTATCTCGACCAAAACTTAAATAATAAATAAAAAAAATATTTGCATACAGAAATTTATTCTCGACAGAATCCTTCGTTTTTGGGCCAATTTTGTATGAAGCTCGGAGCACGAAAATCGTGACAATGCAGTTCCCCTAATATTAGTAAGAAGTGATTAATCTTGTGCTATAATTCTGAATTTATTTATCTCAGTTTTACGAATAGAATTGCTATCACGGGGCCACCAAAGCTAATATTATACCAAAACTATACATTATATTGATAGTTAACGATGTTGTTACTCGTTGCGATGAAATAATATACTAATTATGCTTTATTGCTTATTGAGAGTTTTTTTTGGATGTTGCTGCAACCATTTAAATAATTTATCACTTTTTTTGTATTTTGCTGCAATCAATAACCGTAGTCATAGTAACCATCGCCCGAGTTGAAGCATTTTCAAACTTGTAACTACTAAATTTAAACTAGAATGTAGGCGACTCGGCGAGAGTAAGCAATAATGAGTTCATGACAGCTTTTTCAATATATTGACTATTATCAGACCAATCCTTAACCCCATATTATTTGTTTTATTTTGGTGGATTTTTTCCACCAGTGTTTTTACGGAATTTTGATTTTTAGAATGTATGGACGAACCTTTTTAGTGGGCAAACATCGTGTAAATTCAATTGATTTAAATTGGGCCAACTGCTCCACTAATCCCATGAGGGACCGCAAGTGAGTGATGTTGGACGGACGGGGGAAGTCCGCAATAGCCGATAACTTATCCGGATCGGCCGTCACTCTACCTGGCTTCAACACAAATCCTCCAAACTTGACGAACTCCTGTCCGAAATTGAATTTTTTAGGACTGAGCGTGACGTGGTGAGTGCGGCAGCGCTCAAGAAAAGCACGAACGTTCTTCGTATGCTGCTGAATGTTCTCATCCCACACACAAAAGTCGTCAACATACTTTGTGAAGTGCTCCAATCCAGTAAATGCGTCGTCGGTACGACGATTAAACTCGTCACCTGTCGATACACATCCCATAGGGGCTCGGACGTACATGAACCGACCCCAGGGAGTCATGAAGGTCGTCAGCGGCTGGCTCTCTTTCTCCAAAGGAATTCGCCAATATCCAAGACTGGCGTCGGCGGTCGTAAAATAACGAGCGCTTCCAGAGATGCTTCCGATATCATCGCGAGTAGAAAGTAGCGGATGAGTAGGACGACGGACGAACTTGTTGAGACGGGTGAGGTCAACACAAGCCCGTATTCCACCACCAGGCTTCGGCGCTGTCACGAACGGATGAACCCAATCCGATGCTCAGTGACCGGCACGATGACACCCTTGGCCACCATGTCATTGAGCAGTGCCTCAACGTCCTTTCGTTGAGCAAAGGGGATCGGACGCGCACCTGTAACCGCGAACGGCACCGCTCCTTCCTGGAGCTGAATCTTCATAGCCGGTCCGGCCATCATATCAAGAGTTCCAACATCAGAAAACACATCACTAAACTCGGCGATCAGATCCGCACGAATCTTGTTGACATCACCATCACATGATGACGTAACTGCAGCGACGTGAATTTCATGAATTGGCTCTGGATATTTAGGATGAAGGATCCCAGACCGACACAAACCTTCCAACTGAGAAGCAATCCAGTAACTGAAGGGTAAATAATCACATCCGCCGGGAATGTGCGGTCATAATAGCGCACTCCAACATGCACATATCCAATAATTTCAATCGGTTGACCATTAGCGGCGATTAGAGACACATCAGCTGGAAGAAGATTGTTGACATTGATGTCACAACTCTTAAGAAAGTCGATTCCGCCCACACAAATTTCAGCACCACTGTCCGGATTCGCCAGCTCTTGAGCAAAACGTCGTCCATCGTCGATGATGTCCACCTTAATCCGTGGAGCGCGTTCAGCACCGGAAACTTGAGTGAGACGAACTGAATCTACCGCTTTGTGACCGGATGGAACACCGGCGCACTTCTTCGCCTTAGAACACACCTTGGCAAAGTGTCCCACGTCTTTACAGTTGGAACATTTCCGGTCAACAGCTGGGCACTTGTCATCCTTTCCTTTATGCGGCTCATGGCCAAATCTGGTACAATGAATCGGCTTCTTCTTATTCTGATGATGATTCTTGTCGGTTTTTCCCTTGACTTGATGCACCTTCTGCCCTGAAAGTTGAAAACCATTCCGAGCAGCAGCTTCTTAACTGCGGCACAAGTCGACGGCAATTTTCATGTCTGGGAAGGAGGATTTAGCCAGCAATTTTTGACGGACACCATGGTCGGAAATAGCCGACATAATCCTTGTCGTCATCCGTTGATCAATACAGTTGACACAAAGATCGGAACAGTCCGCAATCTGTTTCAAACGAATGAAGAAATCATCGAATGATTCCCCTGGCTCTTGACGGCAAGTTTCAAATTCCACTCGGTCGAGTACAACATTCCGCCGTCCGCGGATGTGCTTAAAAATCTCGTCCAATACATAATCGGGAGAATGTCGACCTGTAGCTGGAATCTCTTAAACGACTTCTACTATCTGCTGGATCGATGGGGAGAGACACATCCTAAGGGCCGCTGTCTGCTCAGCAACAGGATGAAAACCGATCTGCTCTAGACGACACAAATCGTTCCAACGATTCCGCCACAACTGGAAATTACGCAATGAAATGTCTCCCTCCATCTTCTCCATAGTAGCAACGTTGATGCGCCGATGGCCACATGAACACCCAGATGGAGGTGGTGGAGGAGGACCACGCTCTTCATGAGCTCCCCCCATGGGATTCAACCCCATCATCTGCGTCATCATGTCCTGCATGGACGCAAGCATGCTCTCTTCCATTTTCTTCAAACGATGCTCCGTCGCTCGACGTAGTCTTGGGTGTAGCCCCCAAGTCAGACATATAAATACACGAAAGCACTAAAACACACGCACTGAAAAATAAAAAATGAAGCTTTAGTTCGCACACTTAAGTGTTCACAACAACTGCGCCATGTTAGATTATGAAATCACTGTATTGTCTGAGTAGAGGAGCACGATGAATACATATGGGAGAGAACTAAAATAGAAGTGAAGAGGAGAGAATCAGATTCGCGAGATTCTCTCTCTCTCTATCAAGACGATGACCCGCGACAAGGACACCTTGAGGTCTTTGACCCAAGTAAACAATATCCCAAACCCTAATACAACAGCTTGATGCCCATTTTCGACCAAAAACAAGTTTGGCAAAAAGGAAAATTTAGCCACCCGGGCGCACTCTGGTAATAGTGGCGCCGTGGGTTCATTGGTCTCCATTGGCCCCATTGGCCGTCAATAGGAGGGGCGGCACTATATCGACAGCCCTGTGTTTTCAACTGAAAAAAATCCGAAATTCTAAATTCTACATAGTGATTAGAAAAAATCGTCATAAAACTTGAAAATAAGCTTAATTATAATAAATATACTATTGATACTACTATTTAAATTTTTAAATCAACGAATTCCGTGCGTATTTCTGTTCAAAAAACGACTGTTTTCTTTTTTCCGTTAATACAGTTTTAATATCCTTAGTTTTAGTCAACGAGGGGTCAAAATCAACATATAACGAGCTTTGTAGATGAAAACGTTAACGCGTGCATCACTTCAGCTCTGGGCACTATCAAGTACCCGATCTCTACTGTGCATCTCCTAGACCCATTCTAGAACTCTTCGGCCTTTGTGTGTAGATAACCGACCGTCGTCTAAATTCCAGAGGGGTATCATTATTTTGGAAATCTTCCCAATTACATAAGATATACACTTCCTGCCTTCCTGTTTGTCTAAATCCCGCACAGTGGAGACACCTAAAAGTGCGTGAAGGACTTTATTTTTTGGCGATCTAGTATCATAATTATACTAAATCGAAAAATCAGTGTCACGAAAGATACTGAAACACCAGAAAAAGACCTCCCCGCACTTTTAAGTATCAGAATAAAGCACCTGATCTCCACTGTGCGATCGTCCGTGTAAGCGAATAATATCCATACTACTTACGTTTCATGAAAATGCCTCTCCCTGTGTTTAAATCATGGTGTTATAATTAGGAAATGAAATTTAATTAACTTAATTTGTATTTTATTAAATGCATTAATACATTTTAAAAACTCAAAAATCTCAGGATTAAGCAACATTATTACATTAATTTAAGTTTAATAAGTTGTGGGGAAAAATTGTGATATACTGCGACAATTTAATGACGGATAACTGAGTACACAATTTGGCTAAGTCATAAAAAGTGTCTTCGATGGTAAATGTGTTGCCTTTGCAGTGAGTGATACAGCAGGTAATATAATTAATTACGATAAATACAAATTGAAAAATTTTCAAAGGAATTTTTGCGTATTAAATTTCGTTAATAAATATTAAAACAGAAATTTTCAAGTATTCGTCCCAAAGTTCAAGTAAAAAAGTTTTAATAGAAACTACGGGAAAATAAGATTTAAAATACATTTAAATGAAATGAAATTACTCATATTTAATTGCTCTTAAAACGAACAACTGCTCAAATTACGATGATTAGATTACGATTTTTTTCAGGCATCAACTTAAGTGAACTACTTCATTAAAAATGAATTCATGTGTTGTGCTTAATTTTAAATCTGTTACGTATCTGTACATAAAATCAGCAATACCTTTCTGTTTTGTGTGTAAAAATTGCGAAAAAACACACATATTTTGCGTTATTGGCGATGTTGTTTATAAATAAAACGTTCTCGAAGGAATTGAATCAGTGCTAGTGTATAACCGATGAAAAGAACCAAAAATGCAACTCTAAACTGTTCCAGTTTGAATTGAACCCGTTCCAAAAATTGAACGGACTCCCCATTCTTGTTGTACTGAAGCAAGCATTGATGAGGGATTGGCATCAGTTTATTCATCCAATACCTCTGGAAACCCAGTGCATTCCACCAAAATGATCTAAAATTACCAATACGTAAATCGTATTTTCGAAAATGTCATTTGAAATTGTATACTCTTTGTTGATATCCATTACGTAAGGACTATTTTTCGGTACTCCCATAAACATGTTTACAAAAGCCATCGTTTCCTGTCCCATTGTAAGGAGGCATTGTTGATTCGACACAGTTTTCTTGATGTAGTAGTTACCAACAGTAACCGGCTGTCGATGTCCAGAAAACATTAGTGATATGAATCATTTTTTTTGTATAGTTATAAAAGTGTCACATTTACCAAAACAGCGACAAAATTTTCTTCTAAAACGCCTTTGATTATTTTCTCAAAACTTGAAAAGCTGCAACGGCCATCAGGGCACTGTCGAAACTTAGCCCCAATTCGACCAAAAGTTCCTGATTGCATTTCCTAAATTTATAAGAAAACAATTATTCCAGTTTCATGCAATACACGTTGCTTTGGTCACTTCATACCAGAAATGTGAATTCGGGGCCAGTTCCTTTCATAGTAGCTGGTCGGTAGTTTTGATTGTTAGCCATATCTTCAAATGTTGAAATATCAGGTCGTTGGAATTTGAGTGACATGTACGAAGCCATGCACGAAGAGTAGATATTGACAAAAACAAATGTCGACAGAAGCCATACGAATGCTACTACTCCTACAGATCTATGGCCCTTGTGAGGGCAATTGTTTACAGCTGCATTGTGCAAATGTTGCATTAATTTAGTATGTAAATAGATTAGTAAAATTGTTGAGCATGCTTACAGTGATTGGTGAGAGTGCCGAAGATATACAACCAGGTATTGCTCATAGTAAAATCTTTATAAAATTGAGTTTGAGATAGATGCTTGTTCGCCAAATAAGTCAAAAGCTGAATGCAGCCAATGCAGGCAATCATTGAAAATAGCAGACCAATCCATACCTGTGAAAATTTAACAATAGTATAGTTTCAAAAGTTAAATGAACACGATCGATGCCCACGCAGAAAGCTTTGGCACATCCAAAATTATCAATAACGAAAATCTGGAAACATTGAAATAATTGAGAAATCTTGAAAAATGTCTGAAATTCTGTTTAAAATCCACAAAAATTCAAATTTCCCTGTATTTTGCATTGTGTAAATCTTCGTAGACCTAAACTGGACTGGCAAACCCCTTGAATAAACGGCTCTTTGTTTTCTTTTATTTACATCGAGAGAAAATATGTTGATGGGGCCATCCAAAGCAATTATGGGTTTTGGATATTTCACGAAAATGCCGAATGCGTCGCCCACTATATAAGCTGCCAGTTCTAAAATAGCGTGGGTATAGTAGCCAGCAAAAGGGGCGCATGCAAAATCTACTTCCTGCACATTACAATTGAACGCGTTAATTGTAAAACGTAAAACAATAAAAGTTGATTAAGTTTGGTTTTCTTTGTGACCTTTCTTTGCAGCTGTCCCGTCATCCCGTTCCAAGTGCCATTTTTATTTTCACCCAGTAAATTATCTTTAGATGGAACCATTTCCAAACTGAAAAAGTTATATATATTTATAGAATTCTATAGTTTTAATACCAATAAGGAATAGAATATGTTTTTTAAAAGAAAACTTTTTTCACTAATAAATACCTGAAATTAAGTCTCAGAGACAACCAGCTCAATTCCTCGAATAGAATACCACCATATCCGGTCACATATCCAGTAGCGTTCCGATGAATTTGTGAGTACGCACCTAACTGAATGTAACATTTTAATTATTTTACATGGACTTTATACATTTTAAACTAAAGTTTAAAAGCCAGACTAATATTCCATATTAATAATATGGTATTATCTATATAAATAATACCTACCTCTCCAATAACTGTTTTTAGCTCTTTCCCAGACAATGAACTGCTGCTACATAAAGAGGGATTCATCATGTTCGTGTACGCTTCTATCATTTTATACTTGAGACGAATCAAATGAATAGGTAATCTATCAAATATATTTATAAACGCATTAGAATCTGAAACATCTTGTTGAAAGTTGTTTTCAATAGTTACCAGAAGCTGTAAGAAGGATGTGTCGACTCGTATAGGCTGTTGTATAGTGTTCGACTTCCCAAGAGCGAATGGTGAACTTTTGATTTTTTTGCCCATTTCATATATCAAGAAAAAAAGGGCTAGTAGATAACAGTACCGAAACAATATGCCGACTCATATCAAGGGCTATTTTGCGTTTGGCATATATCATACATAGTCGGTACTGCGTCAAATTAAAATGAATGGTTGCCGTGGGTGACTGGTTGTGTTGGAAAACACAATATGAATCTTTATATGAAGCGTTTTGTTTTTTACAGAGGATCATACTGGTAATTTTTAAAAGTGTGTGAAGCCAAAGCCAGCCGCAGCCATGGTAACCAGGTAACTTATGCATAAGCTATACCCTGTGAAACCTATCGACTGCATAATATTTTATCGCAACGCCATGCTATCTCAAAACATGAGCGGAATGTGGGGTGTATCATGTTATTAATCTGCTGGAATCTGGGTTTAAGTTTCAAAAACATTATTATTCGCTTTGATATGATCAAATCAGTTTGGTGATACGGTAAAAGTTAGCGCACTGGACTATAAAACTGTCTCAGACGAAGATCATCAGTTTAATTACCATTGCCGCCATTTCTTTTCCTTTTAATTAAATCTAACAACGTGATTAAATCATGTTGTCATGATCATCATTGCATCATTATTGTATGGCAAGGTGATGATTCCATATCGTAATTCTATCTTGTCAATCTCAAAGAGTCAAGCTACAGGAGCTAATCATCATATATCATCCTAGGTTTTTTACTATTAAAAAAATGGAATTTGAAGATCAATAAAAGCGCTCATGTGTACAGTATAGGGCAGATAAACCTGAGGGATCTGGGGTCGTTCTAAATATTTAAATTTATTTCTTCAACTTAAAATGAGTTTATTAAGTCATGGTAAACAATAATAAAATTATTCATAAAATGAGAATTTAAATTTAGAATATTTTAAAGCGTCCCAACCTGGTTTTGACCAATTCCCGTCAACCATTGAAATTCAATTAATATTTCAAATTAACATAAGAAGTATACGCCCCCACGGCCCCTCTCAGGTTTATCTGCACCATACTGTACTTCGATAAAACTATTGCATCTCCCTCATTAAGGTATCTTGTCAATATACATTATACACACATTCAATTAATATATCATAATAATTAATATATATCAATATTAAATTAATATGAATGGAAATCTGCATTTTATAAATTAATATCATGTGGACAGCTAGAAAAATACTTAACCAACTAAACTTTATCTCGACCAAAACTTAAATTAACTATACATTATATTGACAGTTAACGATGTTGTTACTCGTTGCGATGAAATAACATACTAATTATGCTATATTGAATATTGATTAGGGAGAGTTTTTTTGGGATGTTGCTGCAACCATTTAAATAATTTATCACTTTTTTGTATTTTGCTGCAATCAATAACCGTAGTCATAGTAACGATCGCCCGAGTTGAAGCATTTTCTAACTTGTAACTACTAAATTTAAACTATAGAATGTAGGCGACTCGGCGAGAGTAAGCAATAATGAGTTCATGACAGCTTTTTCACATATATTGACTATTATCAGACCAATCCTTAACTCCATATGATTTGTTTTAGTTTTGGTCGATTTTTCCACTTTTGGAAGAGCAAACATCGTTTTATTTGAATTTATTTAAAGAGACAGGGAAGTTTTTGTATATAAATTATGCAATTTCGATATATTTCACGTTTAGTTTATTTCCTTTGCACAAATAGACAAAATATATAAATTGGATCGCTGACTATAAAAATTATTTGAAATATTGGCATCAGATCATGCCAGCTCTATTACAGCGAGACTGTAGTAGCTACTAAAAGGAGCACAAGCAGGACCGGAGAATAAGCCTTGATGGCCACCTAGACGGATTCCGATTTTTCCTTAAATATTACCTCTATTGCCATAATACTGGTAAAACTCCTGGTAAAGCTTTTTTCTTACAATTTTATAAATTTTTCTGATTTTTTTGGCCTCTGGGCGGCCGTCCAGGTCGCCTTGAGAGGGCTTCTTTCTGTATCATACATTAGGCAATACTGTGTCACTATTTGTATTAAATGAGCGGTTGGCATGGGTGCCATGGGGGTTTTGCTGAAGAAAACATCTGAATCTTTCAAAAGGATCATTCGGTTTTTATTGATGATAATACTACTAATTATTAAAAGTGTGTGGCGCCAAAACCAAACGCAGCCATGGCAACTAGGTTATTTATGCACAAGCTATGGCCTATGAAGCATATCTACTGGAAATGATGCAGTGTATTTATTGATTGAACTATGTTGCATGGCTTAGGTTTCATTAAAAAAATCGTATTTACTGGGCAATTTATTGTGATCAAATCAGCCATGTTACGTACTGGACTTCCAATCGGCAGATTGGCAGTATCCATGAATTTGATAGATTTTTTTATTCCTTAAAATCTAACCGTATAGTTAGATCAAAACTAAAGCGAGAAGTGCAAATAAGAGGTTGTAGTTTTCCTCAATTAATTTTATTTACTATTTACGCAGCGTTATTGCCCTACTGACTAAAAGGAAATGGTTAGGCATAGGGGATTTTGCAAATAAAGCCAAAAGTAAGTAACATTTTTTACACTTTTCCTCTCGTAAACCAGATATTCCCATCCTTTCTCACTTAGTAAGTCGGATGGAGCTGACTATGTAAGTTACTAAACCAACATGGTTTGCACAAGCAAGAGCTACATACTGAAATAACAATGGAAAACCCGAAACTTTAGTGGTAAAAATAATTTATGAGCGTTATTAGAAGGAAAAAAATTGCCAAAAAAGTTTTATTTGATTATGTGTTACAATGCCTATCATCATGCCTTTCATCATGCATATCATAATAATTAATATATATCAACATTAAATTAATATGTATGCAAATCAGCATTTTATAAATTAATATCATGTGGACAGCTAGAAAAATACTTAACCAACTAAACTTTATCTCGACCAAAACTTAAATAATAAATAAAAAAAATATTTGCATACAGAAATTTATTCTCGACAGAATCCTTCGTTTTTGGGCCAATTTTGTATGAAGCTCGGAGCACGAAAATCGTGACAATGCAGTTCCCCTAATATTAGTAAGAAGTGATTAATCTTGTGCTATAATTCTGAATTTATTTATCTCAGTTTTACGAATAGAATTGCTATCACGGGGCCACCAAAGCTAATATTATACCAAAACTATACATTATATTGATAGTTAACGATGTTGTTACTCGTTGCGATGAAATAATATACTAATTATGCTTTATTGCTTATTGAGAGTTTTTTTTGGATGTTGCTGCAACCATTTAAATAATTTATCACTTTTTTTGTATTTTGCTGCAATCAATAACCGTAGTCATAGTAACCATCGCCCGAGTTGAAGCATTTTCAAACTTGTAACTACTAAATTTAAACTAGAATGTAGGCGACTCGGCGAGAGTAAGCAATAATGAGTTCATGACAGCTTTTTCAATATATTGACTATTATCAGACCAATCCTTAACCCCATATTATTTGTTTTATTTTGGTGGATTTTTTCCACCAGTGTTTTTACGGAATTTTGATTTTTAGAATGTATGGACGAACCTTTTTAGTGGGCAAACATCGTGTAAATTCAATTGATTTAAATTGGGCCAACTGCTCCACTAATCCCATGAGGGACCGCAAGTGAGTGATGTTGGACGGACGGGGGAAGTCCGCAATAGCCGATAACTTATCCGGATCGGCCGTCACTCTACCTGGCTTCAACACAAATCCTCCAAACTTGACGAACTCCTGTCCGAAATTGAATTTTTTAGGACTGAGCGTGACGTGGTGAGTGCGGCAGCGCTCAAGAAAAGCACGAACGTTCTTCGTATGCTGCTGAATGTTCTCATCCCACACACAAAAGTCGTCAACATACTTTGTGAAGTGCTCCAATCCAGTAAATGCGTCGTCGGTACGACGATTAAACTCGTCACCTGTCGATACACATCCCATAGGGGCTCGGACGTACATGAACCGACCCCAGGGAGTCATGAAGGTCGTCAGCGGCTGGCTCTCTTTCTCCAAAGGAATTCGCCAATATCCAAGACTGGCGTCGGCGGTCGTAAAATAACGAGCGCTTCCAGAGATGCTTCCGATATCATCGCGAGTAGAAAGTAGCGGATGAGTAGGACGACGGACGAACTTGTTGAGACGGGTGAGGTCAACACAAGCCCGTATTCCACCACCAGGCTTCGGCGCTGTCACGAACGGATGAACCCAATCCGATGCTCAGTGACCGGCACGATGACACCCTTGGCCACCATGTCATTGAGCAGTGCCTCAACGTCCTTTCGTTGAGCAAAGGGGATCGGACGCGCACCTGTAACCGCGAACGGCACCGCTCCTTCCTGGAGCTGAATCTTCATAGCCGGTCCGGCCATCATATCAAGAGTTCCAACATCAGAAAACACATCACTAAACTCGGCGATCAGATCCGCACGAATCTTGTTGACATCACCATCACATGATGACGTAACTGCAGCGACGTGAATTTCATGAATTGGCTCTGGATATTTAGGATGAAGGATCCCAGACCGACACAAACCTTCCAACTGAGAAGCAATCCAGTAACTGAAGGGTAAATAATCACATCCGCCGGGAATGTGCGGTCATAATAGCGCACTCCAACATGCACATATCCAATAATTTCAATCGGTTGACCATTAGCGGCGATTAGAGACACATCAGCTGGAAGAAGATTGTTGACATTGATGTCACAACTCTTAAGAAAGTCGATTCCGCCCACACAAATTTCAGCACCACTGTCCGGATTCGCCAGCTCTTGAGCAAAACGTCGTCCATCGTCGATGATGTCCACCTTAATCCGTGGAGCGCGTTCAGCACCGGAAACTTGAGTGAGACGAACTGAATCTACCGCTTTGTGACCGGATGGAACACCGGCGCACTTCTTCGCCTTAGAACACACCTTGGCAAAGTGTCCCACGTCTTTACAGTTGGAACATTTCCGGTCAACAGCTGGGCACTTGTCATCCTTTCCTTTATGCGGCTCATGGCCAAATCTGGTACAATGAATCGGCTTCTTCTTATTCTGATGATGATTCTTGTCGGTTTTTCCCTTGACTTGATGCACCTTCTGCCCTGAAAGTTGAAAACCATTCCGAGCAGCAGCTTCTTAACTGCGGCACAAGTCGACGGCAATTTTCATGTCTGGGAAGGAGGATTTAGCCAGCAATTTTTGACGGACACCATGGTCGGAAATAGCCGACATAATCCTTGTCGTCATCCGTTGATCAATACAGTTGACACAAAGATCGGAACAGTCCGCAATCTGTTTCAAACGAATGAAGAAATCATCGAATGATTCCCCTGGCTCTTGACGGCAAGTTTCAAATTCCACTCGGTCGAGTACAACATTCCGCCGTCCGCGGATGTGCTTAAAAATCTCGTCCAATACATAATCGGGAGAATGTCGACCTGTAGCTGGAATCTCTTAAACGACTTCTACTATCTGCTGGATCGATGGGGAGAGACACATCCTAAGGGCCGCTGTCTGCTCAGCAACAGGATGAAAACCGATCTGCTCTAGACGACACAAATCGTTCCAACGATTCCGCCACAACTGGAAATTACGCAATGAAATGTCTCCCTCCATCTTCTCCATAGTAGCAACGTTGATGCGCCGATGGCCACATGAACACCCAGATGGAGGTGGTGGAGGAGGACCACGCTCTTCATGAGCTCCCCCCATGGGATTCAACCCCATCATCTGCGTCATCATGTCCTGCATGGACGCAAGCATGCTCTCTTCCATTTTCTTCAAACGATGCTCCGTCGCTCGACGTAGTCTTGGGTGTAGCCCCCAAGTCAGACATATAAATACACGAAAGCACTAAAACACACGCACTGAAAAATAAAAAATGAAGCTTTAGTTCGCACACTTAAGTGTTCACAACAACTGCGCCATGTTAGATTATGAAATCACTGTATTGTCTGAGTAGAGGAGCACGATGAATACATATGGGAGAGAACTAAAATAGAAGTGAAGAGGAGAGAATCAGATTCGCGAGATTCTCTCTCTCTCTATCAAGACGATGACCCGCGACAAGGACACCTTGAGGTCTTTGACCCAAGTAAACAATATCCCAAACCCTAATACAACAGCTTGATGCCCATTTTCGACCAAAAACAAGTTTGGCAAAAAGGAAAATTTAGCCACCCGGGCGCACTCTGGTAATAGTGGCGCCGTGGGTTCATTGGTCTCCATTGGCCCCATTGGCCGTCAATAGGAGGGGCGGCACTATATCGACAGCCCTGTGTTTTCAACTGAAAAAAATCCGAAATTCTAAATTCTACATAGTGATTAGAAAAAATCGTCATAAAACTTGAAAATAAGCTTAATTATAATAAATATACTATTGATACTACTATTTAAATTTTTAAATCAACGAATTCCGTGCGTATTTCTGTTCAAAAAACGACTGTTTTCTTTTTTCCGTTAATACAGTTTTAATATCCTTAGTTTTAGTCAACGAGGGGTCAAAATCAACATATAACGAGCTTTGTAGATGAAAACGTTAACGCGTGCATCACTTCAGCTCTGGGCACTATCAAGTACCCGATCTCTACTGTGCATCTCCTAGACCCATTCTAGAACTCTTCGGCCTTTGTGTGTAGATAACCGACCGTCGTCTAAATTCCAGAGGGGTATCATTATTTTGGAAATCTTCCCAATTACATAAGATATACACTTCCTGCCTTCCTGTTTGTCTAAATCCCGCACAGTGGAGACACCTAAAAGTGCGTGAAGGACTTTATTTTTTGGCGATCTAGTATCATAATTATACTAAATCGAAAAATCAGTGTCACGAAAGATACTGAAACACCAGAAAAAGACCTCCCCGCACTTTTAAGTATCAGAATAAAGCACCTGATCTCCACTGTGCGATCGTCCGTGTAAGCGAATAATATCCATACTACTTACGTTTCATGAAAATGCCTCTCCCTGTGTTTAAATCATGGTGTTATAATTAGGAAATGAAATTTAATTAACTTAATTTGTATTTTATTAAATGCATTAATACATTTTAAAAACTCAAAAATCTCAGGATTAAGCAACACTATTACATTAATTTAAGTTTAATAAGTTGTGGGGAAAAATTGTGATATACTGCGACAATTTAATGACGGATAACTGAGTACACAATTTGGCTAAGTCATAAAAAGTGTCTTCGATGGTAAATGTGTTGCCTTTGCAGTGAGTGATACAGCAGGTAATATAATTAATTACGATAAATACAAATTGAAAAATTTTCAAAGGAATTTTTGCGTATTAAATTTCGTTAATAAATATTAAAACAGAAATTTTCAAGTATTCGTCCCAAAGTTCAAGTAAAAAAGTTTTAATAGAAACTACGGGAAAATAAGATTTAAAATACATTTAAATGAAATGAAATTACTCATATTTAATTGCTCTTAAAACGAACAACTGCTCAAATTACGATGATTAGATTACGATTTTTTTCAGGCATCAACTTAAGTGAACTACTTCATTAAAAATGAATTCATGTGTTGTGCTTAATTTTAAATCTGTTACGTATCTGTACATAAAATCAGCAATACCTTTCTGTTTTGTGTGTAAAAATTGCGAAAAAACACACATATTTTGCGTTATTGGCGATGTTGTTTATAAATAAAACGTTCTCGAAGGAATTGAATCAGTGCTAGTGTATAACCGATGAAAAGAACCAAAAATGCAACTCTAAACTGTTCCAGTTTGAATTGAACCCGTTCCAAAAATTGAACGGACTCCCCATTCTTGTTGTACTGAAGCAAGCATTGATGAGGGATTGGCATCAGTTTATTCATCCAATACCTCTGGAAACCCAGTGCATTCCACCAAAATGATCTAAAATTACCAATACGTAAATCGTATTTTCGAAAATGTCATTTGAAATTGTATACTCTTTGTTGATATCCATTACGTAAGGACTATTTTTCGGTACTCCCATAAACATGTTTACAAAAGCCATCGTTTCCTGTCCCATTGTAAGGAGGCATTGTTGATTCGACACAGTTTTCTTGATGTAGTAGTTACCAACAGTAACCGGCTGTCGATGTCCAGAAAACATTAGTGATATGAATCATTTTTTTTGTATAGTTATAAAAGTGTCACATTTACCAAAACAGCGACAAAATTTTCTTCTAAAACGCCTTTGATTATTTTCTCAAAACTTGAAAAGCTGCAACGGCCATCAGGGCACTGTCGAAACTTAGCCCCAATTCGACCAAAAGTTCCTGATTGCATTTCCTAAATTTATAAGAAAACAATTATTCCAGTTTCATGCAATACACGTTGCTTTGGTCACTTCATACCAGAAATGTGAATTCGGGGCCAGTTCCTTTCATAGTAGCTGGTCGGTAGTTTTGATTGTTAGCCATATCTTCAAATGTTGAAATATCAGGTCGTTGGAATTTGAGTGACATGTACGAAGCCATGCACGAAGAGTAGATATTGACAAAAACAAATGTCGACAGAAGCCATACGAATGCTACTACTCCTACAGATCTATGGCCCTTGTGAGGGCAATTGTTTACAGCTGCATTGTGCAAATGTTGCATTAATTTAGTATGTAAATAGATTAGTAAAATTGTTGAGCATGCTTACAGTGATTGGTGAGAGTGCCGAAGATATACAACCAGGTATTGCTCATAGTAAAATCTTTATAAAATTGAGTTTGAGATAGATGCTTGTTCGCCAAATAAGTCAAAAGCTGAATGCAGCCAATGCAGGCAATCATTGAAAATAGCAGACCAATCCATACCTGTGAAAATTTAACAATAGTATAGTTTCAAAAGTTAAATGAACACGATCGATGCCCACGCAGAAAGCTTTGGCACATCCAAAATTATCAATAACGAAAATCTGGAAACATTGAAATAATTGAGAAATCTTGAAAAATGTCTGAAATTCTGTTTAAAATCCACAAAAATTCAAATTTCCCTGTATTTTGCATTGTGTAAATCTTCGTAGACCTAAACTGGACTGGCAAACCCCTTGAATAAACGGCTCTTTGTTTTCTTTTATTTACATCGAGAGAAAATATGTTGATGGGGCCATCCAAAGCAATTATGGGTTTTGGATATTTCACGAAAATGCCGAATGCGTCGCCCACTATATAAGCTGCCAGTTCTAAAATAGCGTGGGTATAGTAGCCAGCAAAAGGGGCGCATGCAAAATCTACTTCCTGCACATTACAATTGAACGCGTTAATTGTAAAACGTAAAACAATAAAAGTTGATTAAGTTTGGTTTTCTTTGTGACCTTTCTTTGCAGCTGTCCCGTCATCCCGTTCCAAGTGCCATTTTTATTTTCACCCAGTAAATTATCTTTAGATGGAACCATTTCCAAACTGAAAAAGTTATATATATTTATAGAATTCTATAGTTTTAATACCAATAAGGAATAGAATATGTTTTTTAAAAGAAAACTTTTTTCACTAATAAATACCTGAAATTAAGTCTCAGAGACAACCAGCTCAATTCCTCGAATAGAATACCACCATATCCGGTCACATATCCAGTAGCGTTCCGATGAATTTGTGAGTACGCACCTAACTGAATGTAACATTTTAATTATTTTACATGGACTTTATACATTTTAAACTAAAGTTTAAAAGCCAGACTAATATTCCATATTAATAATATGGTATTATCTATATAAATAATACCTACCTCTCCAATAACTGTTTTTAGCTCTTTCCCAGACAATGAACTGCTGCTACATAAAGAGGGATTCATCATGTTCGTGTACGCTTCTATCATTTTATACTTGAGACGAATCAAATGAATAGGTAATCTATCAAATATATTTATAAACGCATTAGAATCTGAAACATCTTGTTGAAAGTTGTTTTCAATAGTTACCAGAAGCTGTAAGAAGGATGTGTCGACTCGTATAGGCTGTTGTATAGTGTTCGACTTCCCAAGAGCGAATGGTGAACTTTTGATTTTTTTGCCCATTTCATATATCAAGAAAAAAAGGGCTAGTAGATAACAGTACCGAAACAATATGCCGACTCATATCAAGGGCTATTTTGCGTTTGGCATATATCATACATAGTCGGTACTGCGTCAAATTAAAATGAATGGTTGCCGTGGGTGACTGGTTGTGTTGGAAAACACAATATGAATCTTTATATGAAGCGTTTTGTTTTTTACAGAGGATCATACTGGTAATTTTTAAAAGTGTGTGAAGCCAAAGCCAGCCGCAGCCATGGTAACCAGGTAACTTATGCATAAGCTATACCCTGTGAAACCTATCGACTGCATAATATTTTATCGCAACGCCATGCTATCTCAAAACATGAGCGGAATGTGGGGTGTATCATGTTATTAATCTGCTGGAATCTGGGTTTAAGTTTCAAAAACATTATTATTCGCTTTGATATGATCAAATCAGTTTGGTGATACGGTAAAAGTTAGCGCACTGGACTATAAAACTGTCTCAGACGAAGATCATCAGTTTAATTACCATTGCCGCCATTTCTTTTCCTTTTAATTAAATCTAACAACGTGATTAAATCATGTTGTCATGATCATCATTGCATCATTATTGTATGGCAAGGTGATGATTCCATATCGTAATTCTATCTTGTCAATCTCAAAGAGTCAAGCTACAGGAGCTAATCATCATATATCATCCTAGGTTTTTTACTATTAAAAAAATGGAATTTGAAGATCAATAAAAGCGCTCATGTGTACAGTATAGGGCAGATAAACCTGAGGGATCTGGGGTCGTTCTAAATATTTAAATTTATTTCTTCAACTTAAAATGAGTTTATTAAGTCATGGTAAACAATAATAAAATTATTCATAAAATGAGAATTTAAATTTAGAATATTTTAAAGCGTCCCAACCTGGTTTTGACCAATTCCCGTCAACCATTGAAATTCAATTAATATTTCAAATTAACATAAGAAGTATACGCCCCCACGGCCCCTCTCAGGTTTATCTGCACCATACTGTACTTCGATAAAACTATTGCATCTCCCTCATTAAGGTATCTTGTCAATATACATTATACACACATTCAATTAATATATCATAATAATTAATATATATCAATATTAAATTAATATGAATGGAAATCTGCATTTTATAAATTAATATCATGTGGACAGCTAGAAAAATACTTAACCAACTAAACTTTATCTCGACCAAAACTTAAATTAACTATACATTATATTGACAGTTAACGATGTTGTTACTCGTTGCGATGAAATAACATACTAATTATGCTATATTGAATATTGATTAGGGAGAGTTTTTTTTGGGATGTTGCTGCAACCATTTAAATAATTTATCACTTTTTTGTATTTTGCTGCAATCAATAACCGTAGTCATAGTAACGATCGCCCGAGTTGAAGCATTTTCTAACTTGTAACTACTAAATTTAAACTATAGAATGTAGGCGACTCGGCGAGAGTAAGCAATAATGAGTTCATGACAGCTTTTTCACATATATTGACTATTATCAGACCAATCCTTAACTCCATATGATTTGTTTTAGTTTTGGTCGATTTTTCCACTTTTGGAAGAGCAAACATCGTTTTATTTGAATTTATTTAAAGAGACAGGGAAGTTTTTGTATATAAATTATGCAATTTCGATATATTTCACGTTTAGTTTATTTCCTTTGCACAAATAGACAAAATATATAAATTGGATCGCTGACTATAAAAATTATTTGAAATATTGGCATCAGATCATGCCAGCTCTATTACAGCGAGACTGTAGTAGCTACTAAAAGGAGCACAAGCAGGACCGGAGAATAAGCCTTGATGGCCACCTAGACGGATTCCGATTTTTCCTTAAATATTACCTCTATTGCCATAATACTGGTAAAACTCCTGGTAAAGCTTTTTTCTTACAATTTTATAAATTTTTCTGATTTTTTTGGCCTCTGGGCGGCCGTCCAGGTCGCCTTGAGAGGGCTTCTTTCTGTATCATACATTAGGCAATACTGTGTCACTATTTGTATTAAATGAGCGGTTGGCATGGGTGCCATGGGGGTTTTGCTGAAGAAAACATCTGAATCTTTCAAAAGGATCATTCGGTTTTTATTGATGATAATACTACTAATTATTAAAAGTGTGTGGCGCCAAAACCAAACGCAGCCATGGCAACTAGGTTATTTATGCACAAGCTATGGCCTATGAAGCATATCTACTGGAAATGATGCAGTGTATTTATTGATTGAACTATGTTGCATGGCTTAGGTTTCATTAAAAAAATCGTATTTACTGGGCAATTTATTGTGATCAAATCAGCCATGTTACGTACTGGACTTCCAATCGGCAGATTGGCAGTATCCATGAATTTGATAGATTTTTTTATTCCTTAAAATCTAACCGTATAGTTAGATCAAAACTAAAGCGAGAAGTGCAAATAAGAGGTTGTAGTTTTCCTCAATTAATTTTATTTACTATTTACGCAGCGTTATTGCCCTACTGACTAAAAGGAAATGGTTAGGCATAGGGGATTTTGCAAATAAAGCCAAAAGTAAGTAACATTTTTTACACTTTTCCTCTCGTAAACCAGATATTCCCATCCTTTCTCACTTAGTAAGTCGGATGGAGCTGACTATGTAAGTTACTAAACCAACATGGTTTGCACAAGCAAGAGCTACATACTGAAATAACAATGGAAAACCCGAAACTTTAGTGGTAAAAATAATTTATGAGCGTTATTAGAAGGAAAAAAATTGCCAAAAAAGTTTTATTTGATTATGTGTTACAATGCCTATCATCATGCCTATCATCATGCATATCATAATAATTAATATATATCAACATTAAATTAATATGTATGCAAATCAGCATTTTATAAATTAATATCATGTGGACAGCTAGAAAAATACTTAACCAACTAAACTTTATCTCGACCAAAACTTAAATTAACTATACATTATATTGACAGTTAACGATGTTGTTACTCGTTGCGATGAAATAACATACTAATTATGCTATATTGAATATTGATTAGGGAGAGTTTTTTTGGGATGTTGCTGCAACCATTTAAATAATTTATCACTTTTTTGTATTTTGCTGCAATCAATAACCGTAGTCATAGTAACGATCGCCCGAGTTGAAGCATTTTCTAACTTGTAACTACTAAATTTAAACTATAGAATGTAGGCGACTCGGCGAGAGTAAGCAATAATGAGTTCATGACAGCTTTTTCACATATATTGACTATTATCAGACCAATCCTTAACCCCATATTATTTGTTTTATTTTGGTGAATTTTTTCCACCAATGTTTTACGGAATTTTGATTTTTAGAATGTATGGACGAACCTTTTTAGTGGGCAAACATCGTGTAAATTCAATTGATTTAAAGAGACAGGGAAGTTTCTGTACATAAATTATGCAACTTCGATAGATTTCATGTTTAGTTGATTTCATATGCACAAATAGACGGAATATATCAATGGGATTGCTGACTATACCGGTTCCTGGAATCCTCTGGAAAAAATTATGTCACTAAAAGTAAACACATGTTCTCTCAACCATTGTGTTTTGATGACCATGAGAGAACGTGTGTAAACTTTTAGTGAACTCGCTTTTTTCTGAGTAGAATCGCTCATATCGAGGGCTTCTTGGCGTATCATACATTAGTCGATACTGCGTCGCAATTCATATTAAATGAATGGTTGCCATGGGTGACTTTGGCCTGCCAATTATTAAAAGAGCGTGGTGCCAAAACCAAACGCAGCCATGGCAACTAGGTTACTTATGCACAAGCTTTGGCCTATGAATGAATACGATAGATTTCATGTTTAGTTGATTTCATATGCACAAATTTACGAAATTTATCAATTGGATCGCTGACTATACAAATTTGAAATATTGACATCAAATCATGGATTTCAAATAAATCATGCGTCACTCTTTACTCTGAAAAGTGAGTTCACTAAAAGTTAACACATGTTCTCTTATGGTCATCAAAACATGTATCTTAACCATTGTGTTTTGATGACTATGAGAGAACATGTGTTTACTTTTAGAGACATCACTTTTTCCAGAGGATAAACAGGAACCAAAAGGTTGCACATTCTTCTACTGCGTCGTCAGTGCGGCCTTTGATTGTATTGTTTAATTTATTAGGTTGTGGCCTTTAATTGCATTGTTTAATTTATTAGGCTGTGGCCTTTGATTCACTGATCTTGGTGTATCTATATTTTGTATTTAAAAAATTAATTTGTTGTACGAAATCATAACTGATTTTGTTTTAGATTTGCTCTTTTTCTGTTATTATTTTTCCGATTACATTGTTTTTCCTTGAATAATAAAAAAATTATCGATTTTTTTCTTGACCCTGCCGGCTAATATACAGAATTCGTTTGAAGGGAATCCACTGAGGAACATTTTCCAAGTTTATTTTATGGTTTAATACATTCTCTTATTATTTGGTATAAGAGATGAGTTTATAATAGAGGAAAATTGACATAGGAATAAAAAAGAAAATATGTGTTTCTCCAAATTTGAAACACGAAGTAGTTAAAAACTAAAGAAAATCGTGTTGTCACCATAGAAAATCCTTTCGGAAACCCCGCACCGAAACGGTGCAACTAAAAACCAAAGTGCGGGCCTCGAATTGGTTTTATAAGCGAGGTGTGGGACATCTGCCATCTGGCGGTTCGCACCGGTTTTATAAGCAAGTTGGTTTTATAAGCGAGGCGGCACTGTATACAGACTCACCACTTTAGAAAAAAACTGGAATAATCATATTCGATTCGATTAGAGTTATTGTTAGAACATAAAAGAAAACCGTAACATAAAAAAAATTCTTCATGAGTCGTCAAATAAATTTTTCACGAACAATCGAAACAAATTTTTTTGGTGATTCACTTAATCACTTGAGGGAACTCGTTAGCCCTTGACGCTAATACGCTATACCTAAAAAGAAGTTGTTTTATTTTCAGCCGAGTTATGGCTTATATATACATTAACCGGTTTGGCGGCAAGTGTCAACAAATGATGAAATATTCTGAAGAATGATGTGAGATAGCTTTGTGAATATGGAGTTTTCTTGAAATTGTAAATCGTCTTTTTATTGACTAGGTTTATATTTGTTGTGACTTATAAATATTAATCATAGAAAAGAAGAATTTGTGGTTCTCTGATTCTTTTTCAAACCACTCTTGGTACTTTTTCGAGTAGAACAATGAGTGAAGAAGGAGCAAGCTGAATGAAATGAGAAACAATAAGGGCTGAGCCACGACAAAGAAAGTGTGGTATGAACAGGACCAACCGTCAATGGAACCAATTGAATCATAATAGTTTCCAAAATATCCATGGGCGTTCAACACGTACATGACCAGGAAAAAAGTGTTTTCAGCGAAACAAACCTATTTTCCGTTTGAGTACAAATAGAATTAGTGCATTTGTAACCAAAAATAATAACGTTAATGAATGTATTATTACCGCAAAATATTTGTAGTTGATGAACATGTTCTTATTCAGAGGAAAAATCAGTTCCGTTTGTCTTTCCCGATCATAGAGAGTTAATCCGAAAAAAGTGAAAATGTTAACAAAGCCTACCCAAGCGTAAATGACCACCATTTTCAAAACAAAGATTCCACCAAACTGGCGAGGAATCCTCCGTGGTTTTTAAACTGCCAGCCGCAGTGAAAGATTATAAATAAGGGAAGAATAAATACAGAGACAAACTGGCTCAGTACAATCAAACTTAACTCCAAATTTAACTTTATTTAATAAATATTTTTGAAAAAATTCAATACCTATTCCAAAGAATTGGGCCAAAAATAGAACCAAATCCCCATACAAAAATCCAGCATCTAGATTTCCAAAGCACGTTTTAATTTCTTCTTTCATTTCTTTGTAGCGCTTTAAAGAATTGTTTTGAAAAAAATGAAAAATCGCATCGTTCGGTAGAGATTGACAGGTATCCAAGCCAATCCCATGAGTGAAGTCAGTATCGATACATACCTAATTACATCCGCTTTAATATTAAATAAAAACACAATAAATTACACTTTTCTAAAAGCTATAATAACCATACTTGTAGCGTAGTTTTCTTGGCTAATGCTTAGTAAAAAGTAATTGTTAATTGAATAATGAGTTGCGGGGCTGCCTCCAGGAAACCCTCCAAGAAGCGCAGAAAACTCATCTCACACTCCTTTATCATTATGTGCAATACAACCTTCATATCACTTAACTTGACGAGCTTATTGCACTGTTCAAGGACAAATCTGTGATTTTCTTCTTCCATAACGTTATTCTCCTTAATTTTCCCATTGATCGCTTTGATGGTCGATTGAATTTGAGCGATATTTTGCTGGTTGATGAATCCGCACCGAATTAGCTCAATATACCTATTTAAAATTATACTTTAGTATTTTATAAACACGAATAAATACTCAATATTACCGATAATACATTGACATTACGACATCAACCGCAAAGTGGGCCCGTTTTGACCATCCATTCTCATCTAAAACTATTGATTCGCCTCTAAAACCAATAATAGTGCGTCCTTGAACCGAGTTATTCGCCAATATTCAATTCCGGTTGGAATCCCAAAGGTATGCGGTATAAGAAGTGATAATACATGGTATCACTACACAGCAAACGGTTAGTCCAAAAAACAGCATTTCGCCCCTTTGAGAGTAGTTATACGCCAGCCACACATCCGATCCCACGTCAACCGTATAGAATGCAAGAGATATGCACTGCAAAATGACGAACAGCTTGTTATAAAAGCTCGGCGATGGTAACTTTAATATGTACTGACGATTATCGAGACTTTGCTTCATCTCTTCTCCATATGATTTGAAATTGTCTCCTTTACCGATCAAATCACTTAAAATATTCATATAATATTTTTGAGGTTGGCTGCTGATTTCTTAGGTCAGCATTTCCTGATGATAATTTAGTAGACTTCATCATCCAATGGATAAAGGGGAATTTCTCAGGGTTTTCGTAGTCTTTTAAACGATCTTCCATTTTCTTGAATAGAACTTTATTCAACTGCCCCTCATTTTGTAAATGAATCTTTATAATAAATGTTTTCTATCGTTAGTAGTTCACGACAAAAGAGCTGCCCAGCAATCTTGATCATCTGAAGGCCAGGTTGAGTCACAACTAAAATAATGATAAGTAAGAATATAATCGATTAAAAGCTGTCAAAAACGATAGAAGCAAGAAAACAGTATTTATATACGTTAGAAAATAGGGAATTTATTTGCAAACTTACTAGCACTTTCTTCTCCTGCATCACCAAGTACGGGAGCTGTAGGATTTGAGGAAGCTTCGATTGTATTATCCCTTTCAATAACACTTGTAATGCCATTTAAACGGCTTTCGTCCCCCTCTTCAAACGTCATATTAACACTGACGGATATATCAGGTATTATACTTATATATTGAATGCAGTTGACATGCAACAACCATCACCATTAAATTTAATTGTGCTTTTTACAACGACCGCTTGATGAGACAAGCTGTAGGCAACTGCATTAGGAACCCACGTGCTGCTCATGTATGTGCTCATGTACCGAATTCGGCTACTGATGCTGCGGCTTTCGAGCAGTGACACGCCTACAAAAAATATCCAAATTTAACCGGTTCTATGCGCTGTTATTTACATCATTGCAGCTGTATAGCATTATTTTATGTTTGTATTAGGCAGCCTTGAGCGTATCACACATCAGCATTTTTTTTTACTTCATAATATCTTTATATTTTATATATTAAAAAGATAAAAGAATAATAGATTTATTGATGGATTCTTTGTAGTATATTAGCCTATAAATAAGTTGAAGAATGTGGGCAGCGGAACTTTAGTTCTATTTGAAAACCAGTGCGCCCTATTTTTTTTTCTTGTTGTACAAAGCGCCTGGAATATTTTTAATCTTTTTCAACTGACTATACTGCATGTATAACTGGTTGACAAATACCTAGTTCTGCATACCCAATAAGCTCTCTTTTCCTCTCTAATACGTGTATTTTACCGATGGAGCTGGTTGTATTGTTCTCAGCTATTACCTTTCAAATAACTATATATGAACAAATACTAAAAAATTGATTCGGAGTGATGGAAAAATATCTTAGGAATAAGTAAGTAAATAAAAAAGCCAAATCCAGGGAATTCCGAGGGATGCAGCAGCTGTATACCTATTATTTATGGCTTTATCTTATTAGGCCTATATAAAGTACTTTTTTCTGTATATTCTACAAACAGAAAAGTTCTGGTATCAATTCTGTTTTTTTTTCTTTGTTGCTTTCTTAGAACTCGATTTTATATGATGGTGCAGTCAATAATTCCAGCAATCATATGGAATCAGTGGAGCCAGCAATAAATAGTTAACTCACATAGCCAGTTCATAGAGTTTTTATACAATTTTTGCTGGGCTTGCTTGCTTGTTTGCTTCAGTTTAGAGCTTTTTGGGCATGCTCTACTTTTCCTACAAACATGAACATCGAGATTATGTGAAGTCAGGAATCATCATTCAGTTAGATGGTAGTCACTAGCTGTACATCATGCAGGTAAGTCACTCTTATTCTCGAGTCCTCAATGAGCTCTCACATCCGATCTCATACCTATCTAAAAAACATCATATATCATACTAATCTAATACTAACCAACTTGCAATTTGAATTTATTTTATCCATCACAGCGAGCAACTGAGAACTAATAACAATCAAAATGGTTCTTCACCATTTGAAAGTTTTGGTTATCGTTTTTATGATGCTAGAGTTGATAGAAGGGAATGATGAGATGCCTTTACTGTCCGGAAAACAATTGAAAGTAGCCTTTGCAGAGGTATTATTTGTATAATAATCTTTTCAATAAAGTTCTAGTTTCGAGAAATACACAAAACAAAGGTTATAAATATTATTTTTGTGCAGTTTGGAGCAAGCTCGCAAATCTATCGGAACGCAACTGGTCATGTGATCGGCTACGGTGGCGTATTTTACGAGGAACTGAGGTGGATATCTCAACGACTCAATTTCAGGCATAATACTCACCCTTTATATTAATGGCGCATGTAATTATGTACATTTCTTGAATACTTTTTTCATTAGTTTGGATATGGTTCCATCTAAAGATAATTTATTGGGCGATAATCTCGAAAATGCTAGTATTTGGACTGGAATGATAGGACAGCTACAGCGAGAGGTCATCAATATTTATAATATATAGATTTATGAACTATTTATTGGATTGAATGGGAGTGCACAGGAGGTGGATTTGGCTTGTGCTCCCATTTTCGGTGCCCGAACTTCTGATATTTTATTATTTGCTGTTTATGTTGTGGGTGACTCATTCGGCATATTCGTCAAATATCCAACGCCACAAATTAAGATTGATGGGCCTATTCGTACTTTCTCTCTCTACGTATAGGCTAAAGATCTAAATATATATTTAAAAAAACTATTAATTAATATAAAGATTTATGTTATTCATAGGTTTGGATTGGTTTGCTAATTTCGATCTTTGCTTGTATTAGTTGCACTCAGCTTTTGAATTATTTGGCGCGAAAATACTTTGTTGAGCGGCAATTAAATCAAGCTGTTACGTCACTGAGCAATACCTGCCTGTTTATAATCGGAACTCTCACCAACCACTGTAATGATGATACAATGCGTTAATGGAACCAATAATTTGTTTTTGTTTTTGTAAAACGAAAATGCAGCTGTAAACGGTCTTCGCAATCATCAAAGATCTGTAAGAATAGTGACAATCATCTGGCTTCTGGCGACATTTGTTTTCGTCAATATTTATTCCTCGTGCATGGCTTCATACATGTCGCTGAGATTCCAGCGACCAGATGTTTCCACATTTCAAGATTTGGCAACCAGTCCAAACTACCAGCCAATAACTTTTAAAGGATCTGCTGCCGAGTTTGTTTTTCTTGTAAAGTGACACTCTTAATTTTATATTATACATGATTAACCATCTCTATTTTATATAATGAAATTCATAGGTAGCAAAATCGGGAGCTATGAAGAAAATTGGAGATAAATTACGACAGTGCACTGATGGCTCTTGTAGACTTTCGAAATTCGAACCCATAATTGAAAACGTCTTAGAGCGCAATTTTGCCGGTATTTTGGTAAGTTAGAAACAATCAAAATATATACTGTATTGCTGGGGTCTAAACTTGTTTTTTATTAATTCATATAATATCTTACAAGTTACAATACATAAGCATGAGGAACAGTGGAGAGTATATAACATATTTAACTAATATAATTACAGCCAATCACTCTGGGTGAGTACTACATAAATAAAACTATATCAAACCGCCAATGCCACTTGACCATGGGGCAAGAAACGATGGCTTTCAGAAATTATTTTATGGGAGTACCGAAGAAAAGTCCTTACGCTATGGTGCTTAAAAAAGAGTATTATATTATAGCTTAATTTCTTAAAACTAAATGAAAATAAATGCTGTATCAATGTTATTATGTATTTTATTTCAGATCGTTTTGGTGGAATTCATATGGATTGCAGTCGTATTGGATGAATAAACTGCTGCCCGTCCCTCGCCAATGCCTCCTCCAGTACAACAACAATGGAGAATCCGTTCAATTCGTCGATCGTGCTCGACTTAAATTAGAACAGTTCACTGTAGCATTTCTCGTCCTTTTTATCGGGTACGCTCTGGCGCTACTTCAGTTCCTTCGGGAGCGCTTTATTTTGAGTGGCCGCTCATAAATTACGTCATTATTTATTAAAATTTAAAAAGAGAGAGAGATTTAAATTGAAGTCACTAGCAGTACTTATTTAGTCATACATACATGTTATGGTTGTGACCAAATTCTTCGAGTTTCTTTTGTTGAGCGCACCTATCGGCTATGAAGCCTTCACAGCAAGATTTGGTTTTTAAAAAACGTTTTTGTCTCTTTGGTCTTTTGATGAAATCTAATCATTTTTTTTACCATGGCAACATAATTATTATCTGGCCTTATTCAGTAAATTGAACGAACAAAGGTTTGAAGCAAAAAAAGTTGGAAAAATAGTTATGAGTAATAAAATTAAAAAACTGATAAATACATATTTACAAGGAATTGGCATTGTAGAGATTTTCAATTAAAGCATTATTTTTTTTTGTGGTAGGATTCAGAAAAAAATTTAAATGCATAAATCAAAAATAGATACTAATTTAAATTTTTCTATACGCTTCGGCAATAAATGAGCCATTTTAGTGCTAATAGCCGAATATTCTTGAATTCTTTTAGCCATGCCTACATATATTATATACATCAAGACTAGCAATGTGATGACTCCTGTACTAATGAAAAATACATACATCACTTGGTATTCCTTGAGAACGATATGAACTTTTGCATTGATTTCTTTCGTATGAAATACTGAAACCAGCACTATATTTATAATTGAAAAAGGTTATGAAGTATTTTTTGTATAATTTAAGGAGCAAACAGCTGCAAAGTATTTATTTATTGCCACTTTTCCTAGAATTCATTTCTTTCCCCACATGGAATCGATTAAAATAATTCTGAGATTTTTTTTTCTTTTAAAAATCAATTTCAATGGAAAATCTAAAAAAATCAATCATAAAATAATGGTAGCCAATTCATTATTAATAGCATCAGCATGATGCGAGTTCTTCGGAAAGTTCACGAATTTATCAAATACTTGCGAGGCTCACTTTTTAAGTGCCTCTCTTAATTTTTTTTCTACTGTAGGAATGATATAGGCTGTACAAAAACAGGGTTCGTCAAATCAGGTGTCAATTGTCAGCTGGTCCTGCTACAGTTTATTCACTTCTTAAATATTCGGAAAACTTGCAAAAAATTACCAAAAATTCAAAAGACTAATACTTTTACATATAAACAGTATATGAGTATAGTTAAGTGATTGTTTTTAAACCATTAGATATGCCCACTACTAATTATAAAGATTTTGAAGAAGGAAATATTTATAGTTAACCCATCGTTAGTGTAGCCATAATAACTATATACCATCTCATATCAGACTGTTAAGATTTAGAAATGTTTGGTATTATCAAATTAAATTTGTAAAAATAGATTATTATCTTATTATAACTATACTAGACAAAGAATAATTGTTTTCAATACACATCATATTAAGAAATTTTATTATAGGCTTTTAATCATCCAATTTTTTTTCTTTTTAGACAAAAAAAAGTTTACACATCAGGAATCGGGATTTAGACGGGAAGCAATAACTACTGGGAGGAAATACTACCGCGGTTAAGTATACAAAAAAAAATCTCTCTTGAGCTATTCCTCTAGCTTACCACAAACCTTAGAACCTATTTTATTGTGATGTGAAATAAGGGTTCATTCACATTTAGGTACACATGGATGGTGAGATTTCAGTCAAACGGGAGTTGCGGCATTGCACATTTACTAACATTCTTCCATAAATCGCAAATACAAACAAAAATCTATTAAATAATAATCACATATCTAGTATTCTGATTTCAAACACTAAAACAGTAAAAACATTTGATTGAACCCCCTATTTAGTTAATAAATACTTAAATAGTACTGGTAGCTAAATAGTTAAATGGCAAACAAAACCCCATCTTTAGTTAAAAAGTACATTGTTGAGATGACGAATAAAAATCCAACCGCTAATAAATTATTGTAAATCGTTGAAATGCCCCCCCCCCCCCCTCTTGGTTAAATAAAAAAATAATAATGATTAACACAGTGGCGGTAGACCCCTTAATTTGCCCACTAAACCACTAGAAGTTTTCTATCTTAAAATTACTGTTTACATTTTGTCTTTTTTCATCTTGTTTTATTTTCCCCTCTTTCATTTTTTTCACCAAATAAAAGAAATCCAAACCCCTTAATACAGTTCAGTTTAACCCCCTTAAAATAATAAGAAGAAAAATGAAACAGCCCTTCCGGTCCCAGACAGAAAAAATATGTGTTCCCTAAGAAATGACCTTAACCTTGAAAAAGGTTTTATTGAGGTCATACTTTTGCTAAATGAAAAACTGCGGGATTTAATTTAACTTTTTTTTTTAAATTTATTAAAAAAAATCTTACTTCTTGTCAATATTTTTATATATTTTTCTCGTTTTATTAAACAAATTTTAATCGGTTTAGCAGAATCGAAATTATATATATATAACAAATAATAAATTGTCAAGAAAATTTAACCAAAAAAATATCAACAAAATCAAAAGATTTACTGAACCCGACAATCATATTGATTTCTGCCAAACAAAAGAAAAGTAGTACACACGTGATATAAAAAAAAGAATTCAATTCGTATTCGATTATTTTAGAGAGCTGCTGTCTGGCGATCTTCTGGTTGTTCTTGGTGGTATGCAGTTATAAAAGAATGGAGAGCACATTGAGAAACGTATAAAAAAAATCAAAATTAGGTAATTACTTTTTGAGTGATTGAACAAAAAATTAAACATGTCAAATGCAGCACCGTAAAATATTCAACGACAAAATATGATTTCTAGCTATAGATAAAAAAAATATTTTAAAAGTTAAAAAAAGATGCTGCTTATTTCAGAAGCAAATACTCTTTTCGACGCACCGTGAGTCGTGACCCATACAGCATATCGTTGAAAAAAGAATATAAGTAGTTGAAGATAGAAAAAAACTTACAGAGAGGCTGTTTGATGCTCGATGTGATGTACGTAACCCACGGTTCGTTCCGCTGCTGTGACCGACAGCACACTGAGAGACGATTACCACGTACCCGCCACAGCAGCGTGGAGACTGAAAATAAAACACAAAGAAAACCGCCATTCCGCCTGGGGCACACACAATTCCGCGCATCTTATAAGCCACATAAACAGAAATCAAATATTAAATTCTGGTTTGACACAGTTAAAAAAATAACAATTTTATCTAACCATGTTTTTTTATCCTTTTTATAAAAAAAAAACTTAATTTTTCGAAGCCTTCAACATTTTTATAAAGCTCTGGCAACACATAATTGTTTTTGCTGTCATACTTTCTTTGTCTGTCATAATCATCGTAAACATCGTAAAATGTTTATCTTTTCAAAATATTTTGCAGAGAATAACAGATTTAAAGAATAAAATTCTGTTTCGTTTTCAAAAAGGCATATTTAATTAATTAATCATCACGAGTTCATGATCTTACTCAAAGAGTAGAATACGTTCCGTAAAGTGCCCTGTCCAATTCCAAAACAAAAAAGTGTATATCATAAGTGCTGTGTTAAATAAATAAATAAAAGCCGTAAACAGCATTGGAAAAATTCATTAATGAAAAACTCCGCGAAATGTAAATCAAGTGCAAACACAAAAAACACTTCAATCTACAAATTAATTAGTGGCCTGTAGCTGCATTTTCCAATTGCCATTATCTGTGGGTTCAGCATAGTAATTCACTTTAAACTGTTGTCTTAATTGGGATACATTTGTCTCGAATAAAAGGGAAACTTTAAAACACTATCCGATACAGCATTTCTCAAAGACAATTTTAATATGCTAAAACTATATTTTAAAATGGAATGGAGGCCATTAGGAGCAATTCTTTTTATTACGATGTTTACGATGTTTGGACCGTATAACCAAGTTTAGAGGAGAAATGACCAGTTCTTAAAAAAACTGTGCACACAATTGAAAACTATGAATTAAATTTTACAAAATCTATTAAGAACTTTGTGATTAAATGGAATCTACGCTATACTTGGTATTAAAATGGAATGCGCGCTAAAGAAAAACAAGTTATCAAACCGAAAATGGACTATTTAAAACTGGGCTACTACTAAAATGTTTACGATGTTTACGATGTTTTTAATGTAGTAATTCAATAAGAAGTAATTCAATAAAACTTCATTCTAAAATTTAGTGGACGCTATAAAAAATGAATAATAAAAAATTTAAATTGAATGTACTCTATTAAGAATGTTTTTATTTAAATTATATGTACGTATTAAGAGATTGATACGGAATGCATCGCACTTTTTCTATCCATCAATATTTACATTATTTTAAATCAATATAGAACGTACGGCAGATTCCAAAGGAATGCCGTCTCTCTCCGAGATTGGGTGGTGCACTAGCTCATCTCTACCGACGTCCGTCTTCACTGACCCTTGTCATCGAAGAAACCAGCAGCGTTAAAAGCAAATAAACAGTTGTGTGGCTATGAATTCTATGCACAATACTTTTTTCATGCTAATGAATTATAGTGTTTAAAAAAAATTCATTACAAATACGATTGAAATGAAGTAAACCTTTAAAGATTTTTTTTTACGTTGTTTACGGTGTTTGCAGTAATGGTTGAAATAGTTTAATGAATTGATATGCAGAAACTAAAACTGATAAAAAGTGCAGATAACGATCATCTTGTTTAATTATATGAACATTTCTTGACAATATTTCTTAAAATACCGTGTTCTCCCTGTAAGCACAGTATAGCTATAAAATATCTTTGAGATAGTTTCAAGTGTTGTTACTATCTTTGGACCTTTTCTCTTTTAATATATTCTTAAGATATCCATAAGATATCTGATTTTTTTCGCTAAGTTATTGGTCTAGAGTAAAGTCATGGCTTACTTAAATAGCATTTGGATGTCTCAAAGATATCTCATTTTATTGACATAAATCTTAATTTCTCTCAGATATCTCAAGTTATTTTTTAAAAAAATAAAAATAAAAAAAATTTCATGTATACTAGTAGGGCTTACAATATAAATACATGTTTGATGCCATATATCGTACACCGGCCACAGCCTGGTGTCTCATGCTGAAGGTTTATAGTTCGAATCCCACTGCAGGTTTAGGAATTTATATGAAAATAAACGTGGCGTGGTTCACGATGGTAAGACAGGAAGGGCGGAGAGGGAAGAAATTTTAATTTTAATTTTTTTATTGATTTGAATTTAAGATGTTAAGATATCTTGAAGTTATCTTATGAGCGACCATATAGACTGTCAATTAGTTATTCATGAGATAGCTATGCGATATCTTAAGATTAAAATCCTGTCCAATTTGATTCATCAATCAGATATCTTACAGATATACTCTGCTTACAGGACTGTTTAGGTTGTGCTCTTTTGATTCTATTTCACTATGGTTGCCAGCATCTTTGTTACGCACCTTTTAACATAGTCCTACCACCTATTTTAAAATCCTGTTATTCGATGCAAATTTTGAAAAGAAAAAGAAATTTTAGAATGACAAACGAAGAAGTTTTGCCAAAGCTTTACTCTTCTAATTCTAATTAATCTTCTAATTATTTTTCTTATTAGTTGGGCTCGCACCTTCGTAGATCTAGTTAACGGCTACTATACTTCTCTCAAAATTCTTAATCTTTTTTTATCTTGAAACCTGTCAAATCAGTGTATAATATAGGTGTAACATATAATTTTTTTTTAAAAGTTAGTTAATAAATGGATGCCATTGTAAGAGTTTTTTTTTTAAACAGACAGTTATAACCTTCGTAGATTTTAGGTTGTTTGGTTGACGATCATCAAGATTACAGCCCTCATTGTCTTTGGGCGTCAAGGCCTGTAAATCAAATATTTTTAGAACTTAACGCAAGATCACTGAATTTTAAAAAATAAATGGCTCTAACCCTCGAATATCTGGTTTCTCTTCAGTTATCACAAGCGGCCCCACTCTGTTCCTGACAGCCTGTGAAATCCCAAAAAGAAAAAAGAAAAAAAACTTTTTTGGGGGTGAACATTATATACTTATACAACTGTGATGATGTTCTTTTCCCCCTGGTTGAGTAAGCTTTCATGTCCCTGATTCCTCTTTCAGAACGGTCTGTCATTCTTAAAAATTTTCACAATGTTTTTGAATTTTGATGCACAAATTTCACACGTACTCTGATTTCAAGTAGGCCTATACAACAAAATGAAGCAGACGACAGGATAAGAGAAATAGAAAGCGACGTTGTCACGTGTTTTAAAATAATATCCGAATTCAGAGCACTAAAAAACATTATTAAAACATTATTACAAAACTTATTTTATGGAGAGAAATCATAATATTGTGAACAGATAAACTGATTACTGAAACCCTTGATACACTTCATTTGTTTGTGGTTTGATATCTATGCAATTCGTGGAATAGATTCGTGCATTGCTAAACTTACTACGATGTTTATGATGTTTCCATTCAGTATTGTATAAGTAAATATTGAATAGTGGTTTAATAAATTCCATCTTTTGAAAATTAAAAAGCGTTAGAATTTAAAAAAGAAGTCATCAAAGAAATTATTGGAATTCATGTTATATATTCTTAGAATCGAAACAAATAGTACGTGTAGCACATAGGATAGGTAAATTAAAAATGTTAATTCCTTTTCTTAAATTGGTCTACCTGTGATGTACAAATTTTTCACAAGCCATATCTAATATTTGTCAAGAGATAACTTGAAATGTGCAATTAAATGCTAATTGCTTCAAAAGTACTAATAACAACGTCATTTTTCAGATGCAAAACGACTTGTATTCCATTATTGAATAAGTATTGATTATAAAAAAATTTACGATGATTATGACAGCGAAATAAAATGTCTAAGAAAACAAACAAATTTTGCCAGAGCTATTGTATAATTAAAAATATGAAGGCTTCGCGAAAATTGGGATTGTTGAAAACAGATCTTAAAATTCTAAAAGGTAAAACAATAATCATATATTGCCATATCAACCCACTATTTAGTATTTTCTTAAATCAAAATTAATACGATGCGCGGAGTGGTGTACGCTTCAGGCGGACAGTCGGTTCTTTTGTGATTTTTTTCAGTTTCTGCACTGCTGCTGTCGGTGGCGGGTGCAATCGTCTATCGGTGCTAATCGTGCGTGGTGATAATCGTCTGTCGGTGTGCTGTCGGTCACAACAGCGGAACGAGCAGTGAGTTAAGTACATCACATCGAGCACTCAAGCAGCCCCTCTGTAAGTTTTTTTCTATCATTAACTATTTAAATTATTTGTTCAAAAACATGCTGTATGGGCGCCACGACGCGTCAAAATGAGTAAAGCCTCTGAAAATAGCCTGGCAGTAAGCTACTAACGCCGCGTGTTTTTAAATAATAGTTGTTTTTGTATCCGTAGCTATAATTGTGATTTCGTGGTTGAATATTTTGCTGTGCTGTATTTACCATGTTTTTATTTTTTCAATCACCCAAAAAGTAATAAGCTAATTGTGATAATTTTTTTACTAGGTTTCTCAAGGTGGTTCCCTTTCTTTTATGACTGCATACCACCCGGAACCTCTAGATCGCCAGACAAACAGGAGATCGCCAGACAGCAGCTCTCTTTTATAATCCATAAATAATTGAATTTTTTTTTTACTTTCACGTGTATAGTAAAATGTTTGTTAGAAATAAACGTGCATATCGGCTTTGGAAAATCTTTTTTTTTTTAGATTTTCTTGAAAATTAATATATTATAAATCGATTCTTCGGTTCTAATAAATTAAATTTTAAAAAAAATGATATGGTATAAAATGAGAAACAAAATCAAATCCCGCGTTTTAATTGAACAAAAGTATGACCTTGATAAAACCTTTTTACAAGGTTAAAGTCATTTTGAAGAAAATGAAAAAAGGTAAATTTCTCCCTGGGACCGGAAGCGCTGTCTCATTTTTTTCTTTTTTCTTATTTTATGGTGGTTAAACGGAACTGTATTAAGGGGTTTGGATTTCTTATTTATTGATAAAAAATTAAAGAGGGGAAAATAAAATAAGGTGGAAAAAGACAAAATGTAAACATTAATTTTAAGATAGAAAACTGCTAGTGGTTAAGTGGGTGAATTAAGGGGTCTACCGCCACTGTGAATATGACAGAGATTGATTTTTCTATTAGTCAGTCAGAAAAAGAGTAGGGAACCCCTCGCTCATAATATGTACTTAGGTACCCGACCTAATGAATGTTTACTATGAATAAAATAACATTTTAATAAATACAAAAGTTTCTTATGTGAATTACTAGTAAATTTATTTCGTCATTGACATTTTCCATTTTTGACGGGGCATCCATATTATATATTATAGATTTATTTTCATCAGAAAACCAAAAAAATATTATTTTTACTACGTCTTACTTCGTGATTAAGAGGTGTCCCATAAATTGCGCAATTTTCACTATTCACATAGAACATATAAAAACGTCAAGTAAGAAATTAAAAGTTTATTGAAAGTAGTTGTTGAAGGACGCACTCTTAGATACCTCACTTTAGTAACATTTTTATATTAAACTAGCTGGCCCTTGCTTCGGCTTTGCCCGAAATGACTTTTTAGCTTTAGAAGTTTGTATTAATTGGTGCCTGTGTCCATACATCGATTGGCAGTGTTACAACCCCAAATAACAACTATTTTACTTTTGTTTTTCTACCAATTTCGCTCAGGACCAATCAGGGAGTTTCTTGATACAGAGCCAACGACAAATTTTTGTTTTATACACATAGATAGTTGCAACCGATACTTTGAATTTATCTTGGTGAACGATTATAAAAGATATGGGTCATGGCCTTTGACAGCATGATTAAGGTTTTCAAAGAATCGACGTATTTATCTCCTTAGTCTTGTGATCAAATCTAATCATTTTTCTTCGTGGCAGTATGTATCTGGTTATTCCGGAGAAATGGAGAGATACGAAAGGGCAATAGGATGCATATGGGCCAGATCACCACTGCTGCCATCTAGCGAACGAGCAATCAAACTTTTGTTCCCGAAGGAAAAACCGAAGGGATTTCTAATGCTTTAATTGTGAAAATACAAAAAGCAAACGTTGTAAAAACGTGAATGTGAACTCCACGTGGTATTTACCTTAGTATTTCATAGTTTTAGTGATTACAATGTAAAAAGCTAGTTGGCAATGTCAAACTGTGCTGCGTTGAATTGTTCGTCGAAGTATGCTGATCGTAGAATCAAAGATGTGAAATTCCATCGGTAAGTTTAATGTTTAAATTAATTTATAAACTAAAAAATTTATACAATATCTCATTACTTTCTCCAGTTTCCCTCTTAATGACCCTGAAAGGCTTCCACTTTGGCTGAAAGTCTGTAAAACTGGATTTATTCCAAATGAAAACTCAAGATTATGCACTTTCCTTTGTCGAATTTCTTTGCCATACCAAAACAAAGATTCATCAAGTTGAACAGGAATGCTATATCAGCCACTCCAAGTCAAAGTTTCGTTGGGAAATTTGGACCAGTTGCTGGTATCAGCGATTCCTCACCATCATTGTCCAACATTGAAGAAGGTTACTTATATTAAAAATTATATTCTAAATTTATACCATTCATTATGTTAATGAATAACAAACTAGGAGAAGATGAGGACGTGGCTATGTATACTGAAGATCCCTTCCAAAGCACAAGCAATGATCATACTTATTCACAAATAACATCAAAACCTACTGGTAACAGCTAGATTCAAATAAGATTTTGATAAAAATTTGATAATTCAATTTTGAATTCTATATTTTTACAGGTGATGATCAAATGGAAGTAGAAAACGATTATTTACTTAATCCTTTTACTCCAGATGTTGCTCCAGAAAAAGTTTCCATAAATAAAGAAGGTACTTAGAAGGAAATCAAGATTAATGTTTCATTTTAATAACTCATTGGAATCATTTCTAATTTTTAAAATAGTGGCACCAGAGGGAGACAACTCAAGGGTTCCTTTGAAGCAACGGACATCACGACGAAAATTGATTATGTCAACGAACTGGATCGTTCCATCACAAATCGTTCACCTAGACAGGCCACAGACAAAAAAAAAGAATATTTAGGAAAACAGAAGATTGCTCCACGAATTAGAAACAAAAAAAAATGCAAGTCTTCAAACCAATATTTGCTCAAGAAAAGAGTATACTTCTATATGAAATTCGGACCCTAAAGAAGAAACTCAAGAGACAGAGGGTGGAAAGAAAAAAGCCAAAACTGAATTAAAGAATCTTAGAGAGGAATGGGATAAGGCTGAAAAATCAATGTCTCCGCTTGCAAAAGAAATAATAAAAAACGAAATCAAGAATGGTACACGGCATCCCAAATCTAGATCTACAGCGAGCGCATCACAGAGTTTTCTCTAGGGCAAAGCTTTTGCTCAAACAAAGGCTACGAAAACCTTCGAACGGCTTTCTCTCTACCAACCCAAAGAACTCAAATCAACAACGTGAGCAAAGTTGGATGCTTGCCTGGACACCTCCTAAATGTGCTTCTCCAAGTCCAAGAAGACATAAAAAAAAGAAAGTTGGCCGTAGATGTACGTCGGTAATGGATGCCTTCAGCGTGAGAAAAGCTGTTGGGTACGATCCGGGAATTAAAGGATTCACAGAGTTGACGACTCCAATAGCAGAATTCAAAAACGGAGAAAAGCAAACTGATCCACCGTCCATTGCTACAAGTTGCCTCGTTTTCCTTCTTGTGGGCCTAGACGGTAAATGGAAGAGAATCGTTGGTTATTGGTTTGTTACCGTTTTAGTCCCATAAGAGCCTGTAAACGGACATGCCACTCGGACTTTCCCGCAAGTTTTAGCCACGCCCCGTTTCTCAAGGGGTTGCAGCTTCGGCCGACTTTCAGCGTGAATAACTTGGTCAAATCACGTTTCCAATATAGGAACCTATACATATTTAGAATCAGGTTTTTTTTTCTTCTTGATTTTATGGTACTCATATCTAAAAAAAATAATTTTCCATTGTAATTCCCTATTCAAGAAGTCCAAGGACGACATATGGCCTTCGTGAGCCGCTGACACCTGAGAACTACGATGCGAAAAAGAAACGGATGATGGAAATTCTACTCCTGAAAAGTCACTTACTACAAAGTAGAGAAGCGAAATAAAAACTTAATTGGACCTCTGAATGCAACTCTGAAACATTTGGCGTCGTCCAACCGCGATACAGGCCTTAGAGGATTTGCAAGAGAAGCCTTAGAAGGCTTATATCAAACAGAAGAGGAACCGATCACGAAATTCTGTACATACATTCTTCAGCAAGATTTTATTGAAAGTTTCTTCTGCCTGATCCGGCTTCATGGTGGATGGGATGACAATCCAGCACCGGTTCAAATCAAATACATCATGAGAAAGTTGATTGTTCTCCAATGTGTTGGCGTGACACCGTCTCTGAATACCAACTGCATCGAGCCACCGTCTTTCCTTGAATGTGATCTTGAAATTGAGGAGGACGACGGCCAACTTTGCATGCAAATCGTTTTGGAAGCCGTCGATGAGCTGGAAGAAGAACCTCTCGAAAATTCAGCATCACGATCCCATCCTGACAAAGAGTATGAAAGTTTAAAAAAGGGAATTCTTGCATACACAGCAGGTAACTCATTAACTCTAAAATCATAATTACTTTGCATTGCTAAATTATCTTTATATTTATACAGGGTATGTAATAAAGCAAGAGCTACATTGTATTACCTGCCATTGTTGCAGAACTGCACTTGAAAGCTCAAGCGAAGATCCCCTAGACCGTAAACTATGCTGCCTGATTGAAGCCAAAAGAGATGGAAAATTAAAAGTTCCGTCCAACAGTGTCTATCAAATAGTCCTTCAAGCTGAACATTTTTTCCAATTGATTGTTGAGAGAAAAAGTATTCCTCCAAATGATGCCAATATTGTGAATGTGATATCCATTCGAGTCCTTCGTGCCCTTGATATTATTTCCTTGTTCCCTACTCTTTCTGGGTCTTATTTAATGGAACAAAATCCTCTAACAGAGGACCTACACAATGAGCCACTTATCAATTCAGTAGTGCGACGATTTTTACAAGCAGAGTCAAGTCATTTCCGAAAATTGCCAACGATCATTTCGAGAAAGTAGCAAAAATGAGTGCAAAGAACTGCAGAACAAAAATAAGTCATTTTTCAAATGAGTGACGCGCATTTTTATTTATGTTTAATACACGGAATCAACACAGAACTTATTCAGTCACTTAATTCCAGCAATAAAACAGTTTTAATAAAAATCCCTACACCGAACGATTTGACATTTTGACAGCTTGATGCGGTTGACGGTTAAAATAATCGATTTCCGTAACATCAATACCTGGAATTCATAATCGATATAAGAAATGTTACCTTCGTCGGCCGCATGGAGCGCTGCTGACAGCACTTTTCAAGGAAAAAGTGGGCCATTTTTTTCATAGGAGGATGCGTATCTCTCCATTTCTCCGGGTCATTCGGGAAAACTACCACGAACAATAATGGTTTTAATCACAGACAATTAGTAAAATAGTAAAAAAAAAAATTAATGGACCATATTCACAAGGGATCAGCACTGTTCAGATTTCCATAAAAAATGTGTTTAGAAATAATTCATTTTTATAAATGACCAATAAAAGTAGGAGGAATGGATATTATGATCGGTTTGAGAAAACAAAATGCGCAAGTTATGAGTAAAAAAACTACAGTACACTGATTTTCGGGTGTTGGGTATTTTTGAATTCTTATTTGGTTCTTATTTGTTCTCGATTTCTAATTCTACTTGACGAATGATAAATTGCCTTTGTACCATGAGCAGCAAAGTTATTTACTATTTAAAATAATGGCGACTCTGTGCTTATTAAAAAAACATAAATTGAAGGCCACTCTCTTCAGTTTCCATGAGAACGGCGACATAAACTTTCGCTTTGGTCTCTTTCCTATTATGAATTACTGAAATACCAACCACCATGTTTATTATTTAAACCGTTTTTAAGTATTTCAAACAGTTGATCACTATTAATTCATTGGATTCTACCAGCAATATCGATTCAAATAATTTTGAGTTTCCATCTATAAAGCAATTTCGGTGGAAAACCCATTTTCGTGGTAGGCTATTCATAATAAATATCAAACCACCATAATTGTGTGCTATACAGAAAGATCACAAGGAGGATAATGGGCTATACAAACCCAGGGATCATCAATGCAGTTCTCAGTTTCCAGTTGGCCCTGCTATAGTCTGCACACTGTTCTCTAGAGAATACCACTTTGCCTACATTCACAGTTAAGTTATAAGTTTTAAACTAACTAGTACAGTTATAAATGTATCATGCAATAAGATATGTACATAGTTTTACGTTTTTCTAATGATAATTTTGTGTGCTTACAGAATAGCTTCATTTATTATGAAGCATTACAGTGCGTCTTCTCCATTCTTCAATTGTTTTATATTATTTGTATTCCTCTTTAAAATGGTAAACGGGAATAATCAAGTTGTTGACTCCATCAATTCTTTAAAGGGCCAAGTAATGAAAGTGGTAATCGGACAGGTGAGTACTTTCATTCATTTTTATTTTGGAAATGTATGCTTTCTTATTTATATTTTTAAATCACATTATGTTAATTATACATGAAATAATTTTGATTGATGTCGCAGTTTCCTCCTACATCTCAAATATTTCGAAACGCTACTGGAGACGTAATCGGCTATGGCGGCTCTCTTTATGAGCAACTGAGTTGGCTTTCTCTTCGACTCAATTTTAGGTGTACTTTCAAATCATATCTTGTATTTATCATTTTGAATGGTTATGTTTATAAAAGAGTGAATATAAAATAAGTCTATTGATAACTTAACAACAACTAGAGAAAAACTAATAAAATGATGTATTTTTTTAACGTAAAGTTTGGACATGGAACCTTCAATAGATAATTCATTTGGCATGTATATAAATGGGAACTGGACTGGAATGAGGGGACAACTACATCGAATGGTTACGTATACTTAAAACTTCCATATTAAAAATGGAAATTTAATTCATTTTTAAAAATAATTCTTGTTATATATCATTCGATTAAAACGGATTTAAGATTTTTCACTGGCTTTAAATAGTTTCGTCATAAATAGACATCATTGATAATCCCTAGCTGTCTCAAAAATGCACTCAATAGATAGAATAACAATTTAAAGGCGATTGGTATTGAATATTTAAAAATATCTTTGAATTGATTGTCCTAAATTTCAAAACAGATCTCCTGTCTTGTTTGCATTTCTCAGCCAGGGACTTTTTTTTTAGAGAGTTCGTTTCTTTGCCAACATATATTTAATAAGTTAATTATGTATTGCCCTAGGAGGTAGATTTGGCATGTGCTCCCTTTACCGGTTCTTGGGGAAACGAAGTATTTGATCTCGCTGTGTATGTTCAGGGTGATGCATTTGGCATTTTCGTCAAATATCCAAAGCCAAATACTTCGATCAATGGGCCCATCAAAGTATTTTCCCTATATGTAAGTAAATGGTCGGTAATTCTTATACATAACGTTCATGATTCATTATACTACACTTTCTACATTTACGTCTAAATAATAAATAAAACCTGAATAAATAACCCTGTTAAAAAATAGGTATGGATTGGCCTGCTCATTTCGATGATTGCTTTCGCTGCCTTTATCCAGCTGCTGACAATTTTGTGGCGAAAATACGTCACTCGTCATCCAAATAATTATAGAACTATTTCATTGAGCGACACATTTTACTTTATCTTCGGCACGCTTACCAATCATAGTATTATACTTATTTCATTTTTTTGGGTTCTTTATTTTACTGTTGTCAAAATCTATTAAACTTTTAATATTTCATCGTTATGTCGACAGATGCTCGTTTACCAAACGGTTCCCAATCTATAGGGATAATGACTATTTTCTGGCTTTTGGCGACAGTTGTTTTTGTCTATGTATATTCTTCGTGCATGGCGTCCTACATGTCAATGCAATTTCAACGACCAGATATTGCCACTCTGGAAGATTTGGCCAATAGCCATAAATATCTACCTACTACTATTAAAGGAGGGACGGCTGCTTTTCTTTTTCAGGTTATATCTATCATTAATTTATTCATACAATCAAAAACATGTTTTGCAAAAAAAATATCTGTCAATTAAAATTGAAAAACAATGAATAATAGGTGGCCAAATCACCTAAAATGAAGAAAATCGACGACAAACTACGGCAGTGCACTGACGGTTGCAGTCTTTCAAATATTGATGCAATTATCCAAAATGCTTTGGACGGCAATTTCGTGGCTATTGTGGTGGGTACATTTCATTACGAGAGCATTCTTCTCTCAGAGCTATTTGTTTAGTTTCACTCAAAAAAAAAATTATGGCTGACTGTTGCTGGAAAAAAAACTTTCAAATGGCGCAAAACAAAGCTTTCAATTCTATACAGGTATCAGACGCGATAGCAATCAAAGTGAAAATGATAAAAATCAGCCAAATATCGGGCGTTCGAATGTCAGACTTTCAAACTTAAAAACCCGTTTTACTTATTTACCCTTCATGTCCGAATTCCGAAATTAAGAGATTTGATAGTAGTATTGATTGCTGCATGTATTATCAACTATTTTTTAAATCAATAAAAATCAAAGGGTGCCCACATAGTAATCTTAGATGGAAACATTGCAATTTTTAATAAGATAAAGTCATATTAATTCTAGCCGATGACCACTGGTGCGTACTACATGAAGAAGACTATATCAAACCGCCAATGCCAACTGACCATGGGCCAAGAATCAATGGCTTTTCTCAACATGTTTATGGCAGTCCCGAAAAACAGCCCTTACGTCATGGAGCTAAATAAAGCGTGAGTATAGTCACCGAGTTTCTCTTTTAGAAATCTGGTTATAATTTGATTGGGTTAAAAAATGGCATTGGTGCAATGAAAAATTATTATTAGTTAACATTTGTATATGTTGGTAGGTCATATTGGTGGAATTCGGTAGGTTTGCAGCGGTATTGGATGAACAAGCTTATGTCCGCTCCTCGTCAATGCCTGCTTGCATACAACAACAAAGGAGAATCCGTGCAAGTGGTAGAACGAGTTAGTCTGAAACTTGAGCAGTTTACTGTGGCATTTGCCGTCCTTTTCATCGGTTACGTCCTGGCGCTACTTCAGTTTCTTAGGGAGCGTTTTATTTTGAGGGGTCGTCCGTAATAAGCTGCACATTTACTAAAAGTACAAATAGTGTGCTAGCTTAAATTAGTGCGCCCCCAAAACAGCAACTGTTTTTTAAAACCAATTATCACACAACCACATCTTCTGTGAGTTTGATGTGGTAGTCAATTACCAAAAATGTATGCTTGGATTCGAATCGCACAATATTTTTTGTCTTGTCCTCCTAAAAAAGGGTTTTATCACATTAGAGGTAATTCTTGCACAACCATATTATAACGGCAGTATATAGTTTTTGTTTAAAACAAGTGGTAAAATTGTTAATTTAAAAATCAAGAAGGTTTGTCTTAAAGAAGAAAAAAACTCGATTATCTCTAAAACTTTTATATTTTGACGAAAACATTTTAAAACTCAATTTCTGAACATTTTCAATCATCGATCATAGTAATTCGTCGAGATAAATAAAAAAGGACACATACCATATTATAAAAAAAGTAAACGACTCAAGGTTATAAGTTTTAAAAGTGTTTCCAGCGTTACAATAGCCCTGTATAAACCTTATTTCAACCAAAAGTCGCTGATTGCAGTCAAAATAGTATAAACACTTGTTCATTATAAAAATCTATCTCGTGCAGAATATTTATTGATTTGAAATTTATATTATAAAAAATGGACAAGTATTGCCGCATATATTGCATGGGATTCGAAAGTACAAGTAACAATATATTGATCTCTTTTGACATGTAATCAAATTTTATCACTTTCACCATGGTTACAGATAAAACCTATTCGGTAAAGTTAACGTAGAAACGGGTTGAAGTACAAAAAATTTATACAACGTTCGATAATACCATCACGTATACGTTAAGTTTTGAGATTTCAATCAAATTTCAATTCAGTTAATAGATAGAAATGTCTACCTAATAGGGACTACTCCCACCCCTCCCTCACTGTCATGCAACATTTGCTGCTCGACAATTTTTAACTTTGACGAAATGCATTTTGATTCCCTATTACGCACGATTTATTAGCTTCGCCATATAAGACCTTGTTTATTTGAGCAAAATATTTCCACCTAGAACTCTTTTCTTTAGCGCAATCGTTTCTGATCTGATTACAAATCCACAATTTGGTTTGGCGTGCTTAAGTTAGATTTCTGCTGATTTCGTGCGTATCGTGGTAAGTGCTCTATTGGTTTTGGTTATGTGTTTCTATGGAAATCATAATTTTGAAAATAGAAAATATGCATTCAAGTATATATGCGTTAAATATGTATGCCATGCGTTAAATTTTTTTACTTGGTGATGATGGAGCGATTGGTGCGTATCCAAAGAAACCTCACGCCTCTCTCTAGTACATATGAAACATATGGTACACCCACACAGTTTGAAAATCGTAGGCTATACTCAAATCCAGTTATATAAGTGATGTTTATCACATCACTTTTTTTCTAATTTAATGCACTTGCTGAAAGGATTTCTGTTCAATTGCCACTCAATCTTTGGCAAGTTAACTTCTTTTTCACCCTCACATATATAATTTTAGTAGCACCAGACGTAAAGGTGGTGACTGGTTCAAATATTTAGGTAATTATGGGGGGGGGGGGGGGGTCAAAATTGGTTGATAAGTTCCAGTCCATATTTTGATTTCCATATAATTTTTCATGCTATGAATTCTTTGGGCAATGTTTTCCCCCTTTGTGGTCTGTTCTTTACAAGAATTTGAATTTGATTGAAAATAAACTTTCATGACCTAGGATGTAAGCTATATTTGATTACTATGTAATTTGTCATGCGTACTCTTTGAATTATTTTGGGAAATGTTTTTCCCTTAGTGGTCTGTTCTTTACAAGAATTCCAATTTGATTGAGAATAAACTTTCATGAGCTAGGATGTAAGCTATAATTTGTAAACTACCAAAAAAATTACCGCTTATTTTCTGTCAACTTGAGTAGGTAAAAATGTTTGAGGCATACAATCTTCTGTTTTTCTGTGGCTATACGTCACAGTCTTAATGATGAGACGAGCAGAAGGAGTTGGGAAAACTGTTGCTTTAGTCAATGATGAGCAGCATCCTCTCGACAACGACTTCGAAAAAGGATCCATGGCACCTTGGGTGTATCTATCGGAAGGTGGGACTATCTGGTTATTAGACCATCTCGTCGTCCAATTCCAGGATCACCAGTCGGAACGCTATTCAGGCTACCTTTACCACCTCCAACAGGAAAATATTTCCTATCTATGACACAAGATTTGAAGATCTTCGATATAGGAATCCTGAGCTCGACGAACTTCATCGCATTTCCGGGCGATACAATTCAGCTTTCTTTCTGGATCTCCTCTCCTTGGTACACAATTTCATAATCTGCAGGTTATTTCTTTTTTTTATGGGAGAATTTTCTTTAAAAAGTTCGTTTTGTCTTTTTCGAAAAAAAAAAATTGTTTTGTTTGGAATGTCGTTTACAATGAGAGTACCATAGTTAATAGTGTTAGTATTTCTTTTTTGGTACGGATAAACATAGATATTCTGGTCGGTACGTTGTCAGCGACAAGCCGAAAGGTTGATCGAACTGTTTCCCACTTCCACTATTACAAATGATACTGAATGGCAAACTGTTATTTTCCTGATTCCGGTTTCCAGCCCAACAGAAGGACAAGTGAGTATAGTATAAAATTCATTTTATAATCATCAATTTATTTTTACAGATATTATTAATTGGAAAATAAATAACTAGTTATCATACCCAGTAGAGGGTTACACCATTATTAAAGAGCACTTAACAAGTGGGATTGTTATTCGATGCCTGTGTAGTAGTTTTTGATGATTTATATCAAATACATTGTATTTTCCTGGGTAATATTTTATGGATTTGGTTCTCCGTACGATAACAGTAGTCTCATCGCTATTGATGACATCAAGTTCATTCAACGGCCCCATCTATCAGCAGCACGAAGCTTGTTTTCATCTCTTGGACCTTTTCCTTCATACACCGCCACTTATAACCTTTTATTAACTGATGGGAAAAAACACAGAAAATGGAAATTCATCCGAAGTTACCAGTGATCAGACAACTCTTGCAATTTTCTCATCAACTGTCATGACAACTTCGGGAACAACAGCCAATATCAATAATAAATGTTTTTAACAGTACGGAAATTCCAGATGGTACCGATTTTTCACCTTGTAACTGCGAATGGTATGCTGAAGGAGAACCTTACGTAACCTGCAATCAAGTGAAGATGACTGAAGTTCGCGATGGACTATTTAAGAGATTGGACCGTATTTTTATTGGTTTCTTGGAACTGGTTGTGTTGAATGGTGATGAAATCCCTCCTTATTCTTGGATCCGCAACGCGTCGAATCAATTATCTCTTTATCGACTGCATTTACCTTGATAGCTCGCTGATAGCAGACGAATTATCATTTAAAGCATCGGATAATATGACGACGGAGATTGATCACTTAGAATTTAGAAATTGCAACCTTTCAAGTCTCGCGTTTTTGTTGGAAATCCAAAGTGTTTATAGTTTAGAACTTGAAAATTCATCAAACCTGTACGAGTATTTGTTTCTTTACCACCTGGATTTCAGACGGAAATTTTGCATGTAACTAAGAGTAAAAAACTTGAATCTGATAGATTCTGTTGAAAAACTGCCAAAGGTGGTAAGCAAGTTATCAGAATTTCAAGTTGATGACAATAAAGAGTTGATGGACACTACGATTGACCTTTTATTGGAATGGTTACTAAGCACGGAAATAAGGGGCACTCTTCTAAAACTTTGGCTTTACAGAAACGGCGTGAAAAAAAGAACCAAGAAGAGAAGAAATTGACCAGGGGCTTTTCAAGGTCGGTAAATATTTTTATTGTCCTGAATCTAAGCGAAGGAAATGTTCATAAACACGTATCATTTAGCTTTGTTTTAAAAATTACCTTAATCATACTCTTTCGGTTATCTAAGCCCATATGTGGCTTGTCTATGAAACTCGTTGTTATGACAGACCTATAGCACAATTGGTATATTTTACTAAATATGTGTATAGCGTTTCCTTCTCTTATGCTCATTTGTATAGTTTTTTTTCTCATTTTAATTTCCTCGCTGATTTCGATTTTTTAACAGGTGATTTATCGAGTGTTTGGCTATCTTTGGAATATAATAACCTAACTAGGTTTGAATCGGACGTTTTCCTGCCCATTTTGGAACAAATGATACCAGTATACGCCCAAATTTATCTCATTGGAAGTAATTTAAAAATGGGTCTCATTAACATAGTACTTTTCATGAATATTTTGTATTTTCTAGTAGTCTACTAATTTAACTTAATATTGGCTTAATTTTTTAATTGTCGTTTTTATAGACCCTTTTGACTGTATCAGTGACCCATGTCACTTGGCATGGTTGATTCGGGATCATCGCAACTTTATGACATTTTCTATCACTGGCGCATTTTGTAAAGATGGAAGACCTTTTCAAAGTATCAAATCCGACGATCCTATGTTTGAAGAATGCCTTAGTCTTGAAATTTCTAGTAATTAGAAAACTTAAAAGGCGAAACAAATATTTTATTCATGTTTTGCATTAACACGATATCTTTTTTCAAACCTATAACAGCTTTAATTACCAAAGCCTTTATGGAAGTAAACAAAAAACTAAAGCTTCCATTGGTCCCTGTTTGATAATAAGAAGGGGCTCAGGAGTGCCTAGCTCAGAGCCTCTTATCGTGTAATCCTAGTTCCCTACGTCACCACTGTGCCTAAGCCCTAATTCACGCGTGAACTTACACCATCTATATAAGATAATGTTCTGCTTGCCACCAATGCCACCCGGCAGAGAACATACTCTGGTCCTCTTACTTAACGCCCCTCTTAGTTGTGAATGTCAAGTAGAACTTTAATACAAACTCTTAAACGAACAGCTTAAATCTTCGCCTTCATTTTAGTGCTTACATGTATAGTCGTCTGTGGTAATAACAGCACTACAGTAGCTACTATCATTTATAATGTATCAACTAGATCGTACTATACCGATTAAAAAAATAAGTTAAAAAAATAAATGGTGTATAGATAAATAAATTGAAGGAAAACGCTTATGAATTAAAAGGAAATAGGGAACTAAAAATATGAAAAATATTTAGAAAAGCAAGTGTCTCTGCTCCAGTAGATGAAGCCTTAGAAGCCAGAAGGCTAACAATGCTTGGATACTTGATTGACATTGAGAGTTTGGTCTTTGTCTTTCAAGTTGCACCCAAGTCGTGTTCTGATGACAAAGAAAAAAAAACTTTTTTTAGACTATCATTTGTATTTGCAAATTCACATGACTCAAAACGCTCTACAAAAATAGCCATTCCAATACAGAGGGTATTCGACCTCTCCTCGTTCGCTGTTCCACTTCCAAGCTAGACTGGCCTCTTCTTCCTCTTCTTCATGGGTCATCGACCTTGGCTGCTTCTGCAGGCGATGGGAATATATTGGGAAAAGGGAAGGGGGATAGCATCTGGTTGCGAAACGTCTAGAAGAAGGGAGAAGAGAAGAAAAAGAAAGGGGCCGATACACGGCATACAATAGTACGAGGCTAACTGAAGGAAGGACGGGCTACAATATATAAGAAGCATACTGTAC